>JAJPGS010000620.1:0-54665 GCA_028654335.1 Alnus rubra
ATAATTTACATGGAAAAGTGAAAAATTTGTATTGTAGTGAGTTTTTTATTTAAAAAGTAATAAGATAGTGTTTGATGTATATAAAAAGTGAAAAAAAAAAAGTTAAGAATATTTTCAAGTTGATTTTTTTTAGGAAAAGTGAAAAGAAGGAAAGGGAAAATGATTTTCAAACGGGCGTAAGTCTCGATTGGCAACAAAACATATATTGCATTCAACATCGATGTGACCAAACATCACTTTTATTTATTAATAATAAAAAATAAATTAAAAAAATCATGTTTGAAAGGTGCCTTGAAGTTTTTGGCTACCACAATCATCACTTTTTTGAAGTCAAAGATGATACACGTAACGGATTATGCGAGAGTTTGGCAATACAAGCCATGCATGACGTATCAGAAATTAAACTACATGGCCAATATATAAGTCTTTTTTTCTTTTTTTCTTTTTTAAGATGAGGGTATTTAGGTTATTTTTGAAATTGGATTAGGACATTTAAGTCTTTGCATAAATTAACTGACAGAATGGGCCAAAATGTGTAAAGATGGTAGTTTGATGCTCTTTTTTGTCAGTTCATGGGAGCATGTTGACAATGACCGGTAGTTGATGGGGAGAAACGTAATTACCCCTTAAATTTATTTAACTTGAAGTGTTACTCGTAGTGCCTTCAAGTTAATTAATTGTAATTAGTTGAATTCATTACACAACACTAATTATCAACAATACTATAGCAGAAAATAGAAAAAAAAAAAAAAAATGATGCGAAACATCTACATAAATCCTTAAACAACATCATGCATCATCATATTCAATATAGACTTAGAGCTTCCGAATATATATTATTGTAACATTAACAATTAACTTCTAACTAGGCAAACCTTACCATGCGAAGCTATTCATTTGGTACTTTCATCCTAACGAATTTATCAGTATCACTGGTAATGATACCACCACAATATAACCCATTTTTATGCTTATTTCTTCATTACCAACCAACATTTATAAAGAAATCATGCATAATATACATAATTATTAGTAGTCATACATTTCCTCTCTATGGTCTACTCGTACCTTTAACTCCTTCTATTTGCTTAGAAACTTAGCACTATCTCAAAGGACCTGTAGTACAATACCATATCTTTTTGAAAAAGTAAATTATTGTTAATTATTGTAAATTATATATAAACAAATATCAAATGGAAGCACTTATTTGACAAAGTAAAAGATGCTCAATTCATCAACATATCCCATATTTAAAAAATGAGAAATGCTAGAACATCTCCTGGTGTTCTCCTAGTGTTCTTCTGCAATGGCATAGATGTAATTAAAAAATTACATTTATGTCCTTTTGGATGGCATAGATGTAATTTTTTAATCAAAAAAATTACATCTATGCCATTCCAGGAGAACACCAGGAGAATACAAGGAGATGCTCTAGCATTCCTCTTAAAAAATACTGTCACTCTATATATTTCCCCTTGTGTTTCGGGAAAGATCAGCCACCCATCGATAATGAAGGTTCCACCACGCAGCACGCATGGGAGGCAAACATGCCATTCATTATAATAAAATTTGTCTCCTCTTATTGGTTCCTGCAAAAAGGATTTGGAATCAAAACATAAATTAAATTAATTAAGGAAAACGGGGTCCACTACATAAGATTAGATAAACATATATAAAAAAGATCGATGTCACTCATGATCTGAATTGTTATGCTTTTGACTTAATCAACTCATAATCATGTTCAATCAATTTATTTGGACGGCAAATCATTTGAAAAAAATAATAAAAAGAAACGGACAAATTAAAATTCTGATTGATCGATCGAGATGGGTTACTAAACAAGCTAGACATCACGTACGCCTGATCTGGTAGACTGATCATATGGTTTGCTTTTGATATAATCAACTCATAATTCTCTGTTCATCCAATTTATTTGGAGTACTGCAAATCATTTTAATTAAGTAAACAAAAAGAAAAAGAAAAGAGATAGAGAGAGAGAGAGAGAGAGAGACAAAACTCCCGATTGACTAAATGTTACTAACAAACGAATGTCAATTAATCATTGATTACTCTACAGCTGACTGCTTTGTTGTTCCATTACAGCAAATCACTCAAATAATTTAAACTTCAGTCTAACTCGATGTCGCATGCCTAATTATTGAAACACGCAACGGATATATAAGAGTAGTTCGAGTAATCCTAATACTTTTTAAATTAATTGCTGAATATTAATAATCTTTGTTTACTTTATTCATCAACCCAATAAATTTATATGAGAAATAATTGTTATACGTACAGCTTTGGTATAATTCTAATAACTTTTTTATTTTTTAAACTAACCACTGAATTTGTTTTTCTACATGTAAGTTATAAATATCCAATGATTAATCTTAAAAACAATTGTTAAAATTGTACGAAATTTGTAAACGTAAGTATCATATCTCGGTTTGTATAGAGTTACAAGAAAATGTGATAAACATACTTTCATAAAGATGTATCCTATCACTAACACATCATAGAGATGGATCATATGACTATCCTATCACTAACAACTATTAATAAAGATAATACACAACTACTTAGAGATAATTTACTATCCATTTATTCTCTAATACTATTATCTACTACTAAATCTTAAAAGAAATAATATTCTCATTAATTAGATAAATAACATCCATTCCATATAATTGTAGACTTCTGACGCTTGAACAGGTAAAATTATAATAAAACATATCTCCCTAACTTTAGGCAATGGATACCAGCTCTAAGCTAATATAAATGGAGATTTCGTTTGTTAATACTTTTTTTGAGGATAAATTTTTACTCTTTTTGTTTGAAAAATGTAAAGAATAACACTCCGTTCTCTCTCCTCTATCCTTTTCTCCCTGATTTTTTCCTGTGCAAGCCGCCATGGGAGGGAAGCACTGTGCTTCCCTCCCCACCACCCATCTCCGTTTTCATCTCTTCTCCTTCCATCCCAACATACGACTACCCTTACTTCTCACTTTCCATCATCTATCTCTTCAACCTTCTACCTTCTTTCCTATTTTTCAAGCCTTTGGAGTTAAGGCATAAGCTCCATTTACCCACCTATCTTACTTGCTTTTTACTGGTTTTTGTGTCTTTACAACGGCTGTTCATGCTATTTTCCTCTGCCTTCCACCGAGTTTTTTGTAATTTTTGGCAAGGGGTTTCGTTTCAATTTTCGGATCTAGATCTACACTCTTCCGCCAACTATTACAAGACACGCACCTCACCACCGGGTTCTCCGGCGTCCCCGGCTTCCACCGATGGTCTCTAGTTCCTCCACCGCCGCCTGCTTCCCGGCGCGTGGCCACCCCATTTGATCCCACCGCTTCCCACCACTTCGGCCACTGGTGGTTCCCGGGGAAACCGGTGTTTCCAGGCCTCTCAGCGGCGCGTGTTCCTCACGCGCCGTCACGGACGGCTCCCACTGCTGTTACTGTTTATGTGTTTATTTCTTTGTTATTTTTTTGGGCTTATTTGTTGTATCCCTCTCCCCCAGTTTACCCCTGTTTTTGTGTTTGAGTCCTTGTGATTCAATACACTTGTGATATCACCTTTATTGGTGACCCCGGCTTTGAGGCATCAGTGCCTCGAGCCAAAGGGCCCGCATCTTCGAAAGCATTGCCCCCGCGTACTTTCATTCTTAATTTTAAATTTGGGTTGCCCAAGCCCTCCTGTTTTTGTTCTTTTTAATTTTTATTGTAATAGTTTCTGATGTACTTATAAAAAAAAAAATGTTCTAATACGACATAAAAGTAAAAATAAGTTTCTGATGTATTAATTAACGTTTTTGTTTTAAAAACAGAAAACAAAGATGTGGAAGAGCACGATTTAAGAAACAAAGCCCTCACCACTTAGTTTATAACTCATTTAGTAAATAAATAAACCTAGCACACACCTATCCGGCCAAAAAGAAATTTTAATTTTAATTTTTTAGTCTTTGAATTTGTTAAAAAAAAAAAAACATAAATATTTTAGGTCCTTTTCTTTTTTTATTTTGGCCCCCTCAAAAACTTCAATACAATCCGTTCCTCCCCAAGTTAAATTCCTAATTTCTTCCATGCACCTATCAGTGAGTACCACTTTAATTATCCTACCATTCCTACTTATTAAAAGATAATATCATTCTTATTTTGATAAACCTATTTCCATAAACATAAAACATAAATAAGATGGATCAGGATCCTCTTCACTTAGAAATGGAGAGAAACTATTTCATATTTCATAATATATTTTATAGAACTAATAATATTCATGTTATCACGTCATTTTATTTTATTTTATTTAAAAAAAAAAAAAAACTACAATATGTATACCATTATATGCATGGATACAACAAAATAAAATCTGAACCATAAAATGTTTACTTTCCATTTAATTTAAAATGGCATCGATGATCCTATTCTCAAATTAATGGGATAAATGTGTACCATTCAACTTATAGCCTTTATTAGTTCCTCATTTGGGGGAGGAAAAACCAAAAGAATATTGATGATAGATTTGCAATCTCCATAAACTTTATTTATTATTTAAATTATCTTTATCTCCAAAACTTAATACACAAGTATATTCAATATAACTTTCTATCGTATTTCTTCCTGATAACGTTTTCAAAGAATTAAAATAATCTTCTTGGTGCATTCGACAACAATATATATATATATATATATATAGTATTAGTAAACTAATGTGATATTATATGGTTTTGAGGAAACATTCCCATGACGTCTACACTACTCCAACAAGTCATTCGTTATAATAAATGTGTCTTTGATCCGCGGGTTGGTATGGGGGGCCAGCAAGTGGGGAAACATAAGAACAAAAAAGAACTAATTATTGAGAGAGTAGCCTAAGATGTCTTGCATTCATTTATGATCTGATATTAAATGGTTTCTGACATATATTGAATGATATATGACCATCGATCCATTTTGTTCTTCAAACCTGTTGGAAAGACAGGACAAATTAATTAAAACTTGTGACCGGTTCCAGATCTTGACCTGTTCCACTGCAGTTGATAAATCTCGTTAACTCTAAGCTAAACAGTATATGTTGTAGCAGATAAGACAACCTAAACAAACCTAATTAAGACGTACGTACACAATAAATATAATATATGACAGCTAGATATTGTAGCAATAATTTTTACTTTCTTTTCTTTCTTGTTTTTTCAAGTTAGAAATATATGCTCCGTGGAGATTACTCTATGATTATGGGGAAAAAAACGATTATAGATGTTAGCTCGAAGTAGGGTTGACAATTTTTGACACGACCCGCGAACCCGACACGAACACGACACGGAAAAATAGGGTTAGGGTTTACTGTAATCGGGTTCGGGTCATAATCGGATCGACCCGATTATGACACGAATGTGACCCGGTTAAGTTTAAAAAAAAAAAACTAGTCTATTCTAACTCTAACACTAACACGCTAACCCGACTAACCCGACTAACCTGAAATCAAAAAGTTCAGAAAAGTGAGAAAACTCAAAACTCAAACATCAGATTCGGTGATTCCTGAGAAGTGAGAACTGAGAACAATGAGAAGTGAGAAGTGAGATTCAAGAAGTGAGAAACAGAGAGAGGGCCGAAAGTTCGAAACGGTGGAACCCTAGCACAGTAGCACTCCCGTCGGCCCGCTCTCCGCCCGCCCGCCCACCGCACTCCGCACGCCCGACCGACGCGACTGCCAACCACTCGGCCTTTTCCAGTTTTCCCCCTTTGACGGAAGACCCTCTGACCTAGCAGCACTTGATGGTAACAGCAACGAAGACGGAAGACCCAGCGCTTGAGCCTTGATGGTAACAGCGTCAGCGAGTCGGCAACGAAGAAGGAAGACCCAGAGTCCCAGACGGCCAGACCTAGCGGCTGAAAGCCTGAAATTGCTGAATCAGTGAATCGTGTTACCCGGGTCGTGTTCGGGTTCTGCAACTCAACCCGATTAATAATCGGGTCGGGTTCGTGTCGAACCCGATTGTGTAATCAGGTCAGTCGGGTCGACACGAACCCGACCCGCCGACCCGAATTGCCAACCCTAGCTCGAAGGCAGCTTGCTTGATGTAGGAGTAACCCTTTTTTATTTAACGACTTTATTATTATCATTTTTTTTTCCCCTTGTGCTTCATTTTATAACTGTTGGTACAGTTTTCGGTATGGTGACGTGTCGCCTGGTGATTCGTTGCATCCCTCGATCGGCCTACCTCGAAACCTACAAAATAACAAACGACTAGTCGGAGGTGCCGACTACGCCCACTCCGATGCCAAAGTCAGTTCAAACTAATTTTCTGGAGAATATCAATAATCTCAAAAGCTCAGAAAATTTGTTAAATACTTGGCGTAGTAGTCTTTTTTATAAGCTTGTGGTTACAGACCTACTGGGACTCTCGAAACCCAATTGGACTAGGAGTTTGAGTCCCAGTTGGCTCAAATCTCGACCTTATTTTCAGGAGATTTGAATAAAGCAGTAGAGTCTGGGTTGGATAACACTCTGCTTCTTCAATCCTTGTTTTATACCATTACGGCCTTATCACACTAATTATGGGATAAAGATTAGCCTCTAGGCTTCCGGGATATGAGTCTTATCCCACTGTGCAGCGTTCTAGCTTCAGGGATGAACTCATGCCAGTGTTCAGTTAACATTTAATCACTTATTAGTCGAGTTTAAGAAGATACTTCCGAGACGGTTGTAGTGTGCTTCGACCAATCCTCTGAGGCGTAAATATCGGTCGAGTTTAAGAAGATACCTTCGAGACAGTTGTAGTGTGCTTCGACCAATCCTCCGAGGCATAAATATCCAGAACATGTTCGCTCCGATCATACTAGGAGATCTCGGGATATATACAGGGTCACGATGAATGTCCGAGATGTAACACCAAGGTGACTCAAGGTTAGGATCCACGTGTCCTCGGGGTTGATTTTATCCCCAACAATATCATATATAGATAGTATTTTATTTATGGTTAAAAACGAAAAATAGTATTTTCGTCAAAAATTTAACAGAAGTCCACGTCACTGACCTTAAAAAATTGACATGTATCCCAATGCCTAATTAACATTAAAAAAATTAATAAAAACTAAAATTAATAAATAAATAAAAAAAGAGAAAAATTGAAACAGTTTAAATAGTTTTTTTTTTTTAAATAAAAAGAAATAAGAAAAAAAAAGAGGGGGGCTCTTGCCGTTCCTTTGGTTATAATGTTTTTATGTTTCTAATGTTTTTAATATTTTTTAGTTTTTTAATTGTTTTATTGTTTAATTTTATTTTTAATGGGACATAGGACACGTGTCAGTTTCTGAAAGGTGCTGACGTGGACTTCCGTCAATTTTTAAACGAAAAAATGGACGGAAGTACTATTTTCATCTTTAGCCATAAACGAAGTATCATCTGTAATAAGAAATAAAGCACTAGAAAAAAAATAAAATAAAATAAAATCGTTAAATCACATGTCAATATTTATGTATGGGTGTGTTCAACGCTATGCCTAAACCTCTTGTATTAAATATAATCTATTTTCATCATAGATAGGATGGGAATTAAATCCCCATTACTTCTGTACTAAGGAAAAGGAAATATTCTATAAAAAAAAATGAAAAAGAAAATAAAATAAAAGGGAGTTGACATTTTCTTTGGTAGGCTTATAAAATATTGCTCATTGTTTAGGAACTACGAAAGAACTTTAAATTAATGCCAAGAACAAGAATATATGAACCTCAGCCAAAATTCAAGGATCAAAAACTATGTTCTAGCTAAGTTCTAACCAAACTCGAAAGGGTCTCTAGAAGATAAATTGACTTGGTAAATCATATAGCTCCAACCACAAACCGACAAGTGGAATCTTCTAATCCTCGATCTCTTCCTATGTTTCTATGGGGGAAGAATCAAGACTTCACAGTTATATATTCCTGTCCGACATGATCGAGTATATACGTTCGTCTATGTTAATTAAACCTTAAATACAGATAATAATTAGTTAATCCAATGACTAATATTGTATGACATTGATGTTTTCAAAGCTCTGCTATGCTTGGTTTAATTGGGACAATTCCAAACGACGAGGAACACAACTCAAACTGATAAAAAAAAAAAAAAAAAAATTAAATTTAATCATTACTTTCATTAACATTCATTTTAGGTGGGGGTTCAAACTTTTTTTTTTTATTTTAATATAGGAGGACCAATATGTAAAATATTTAGTTGAAATGAGAAGCAAATAAAAGAAATTGGCAAATAGGATTCGAATTCATGACCTTTACTATGATATCATATTGTTAAATCACCGCATATGATTTATTTATGGTTAAACCCCATTTTTTGAAATAATTCTAAAAATGGTTCATTTCCTTTAAATAAACATCCTTTTTGTCAAAATAATTTTATATTTACCGAACTTTCTAGATTTTAAAAACATTTTCATCTAGGAAAAATAAAAAATTGCTTATATAGAAACTTTCAAAAAAAAAATTCAGAAATTCTTAAAATTATTCTTGGGCGTTCTAAATTGGAGAATGACCAAGCATGAGACCAAATCAGTTTAGACCAAAATTAGTCTAACTTAGTTTAGGCTTCTTATTTTGGTCTACCAATTGGTTTAGTCTAACAAGTTTTAATGAATTAAATTAATCATATTATTAACCATACGTTTTATTTATTAGGTTAGTCTAGCTAATTAGGTTGGGATATTACACAAGAAATGTTTGTCTTAAAAAATAAATAAAAAGTGTATCTTTGACTAGAAAATAGAACGTATATGATTCTTTTTCTTTTTTCATGTTTGTTATAAAAGGTATTAGAATAAATCACATGTAACATTTAATTGCTATAATTTTCATATGATTTTTTGTCTAATTAATTTAATTAATAAATACATATTTTTTTCAAGGGTTCTTTTAGAAATTAGTAGTCAAATACAAAACTATCACTATGAAGTATTAATGCACGAGTATTCTTATCGTACAAGTCAAAAACTATAACAATATTGTGAGAAACTTAAATATTATATATATATATATATATATATATATATATATATATATATATATATATATACGGGTATATGTATTTGACAATTGACCAATTACTCGATCGTATTATTCTGAAGGCCGGGTCGTACGTATATATACTTGTACCAGTCAACACCGAAATCAATTAAGCAAGCTATGGATATAGGTAAAGTCAATGCCTGTAGGCTACAATCTGTTTGCATGACTTTTCTAGTCAAGAAGAAGAGTTCCCTTTCAATTCTGGCCTTCTCTTTTGTATTCATTTGAAAAAGAAAAAACACATGTTCATGCAAATTTGGGCATTTTTATTGAAGTAATTATTAAAAGAAAAGGAAAACTTTAGTTATCGCCTTTAATTTTTCATCACTTTTACAATCATATATTTAAGAATAATGATAGTTGTACATCATCCCTACAACAAATTTACAACACCCCTTCACATGGGGTGGGCCCCATACACTGTGGAGCCCACCCCATGTGAAGGGGTGTTGTACATTTGTTGTACACTTGGTGTACATGAATCACTTCCCTTTATTTAAACTTTAAAAAGTGTCAATTTAATGCATCTATCTTTTAATTTTTTTTTTTTTTCAATTTCATCCATTTTTTAAAATATTTCGTTAAATCCTATCAAAATTCTTAAAATATCTTTTTTTTTTAAGAAAAAAAAATTACAAAGATTGAGGCGTTGGTCAGGATTTAACGGAATTTACAAATTAAATTTGGTGGTAGTTTGAAGTGGGTATGTGGACTTTATCTAAAACAAAAAAAACGAAGTGATATTTTGAAAGTGTTGACCGGATTTAACGGATGGGTCAAATTAAAACAAAAATTTTTTTTGAAAGAATGATATACTAAATTAATATATTTTAAAGTTTAAGGGTATAATTACAAAAGTGATTAAAGATCGTGAGTAGTAAATAAAGTTTTCTTAAAAAAAAAAGAAAAAAAAAAGAGTAAGTGTAGGAATTGGACCCAAATAAGGGAATAAACTAGATTTTAGTAAAATCAGCACATAAATTAAAAAGAATTGGATTCAGAATCTGTGCTCAATCAAACTAGTCATATTTAACAAGTTGGTATATTAAAATGAAAATATTAGGTGTGGCCGAGTCATTGAGCATTGACATCTTTAATTTATTCTCATTCCATAATATTATTTTAAAAAACAACACCGATTAACAATTCTTTGACAATTTCTGTAAAGGCCGGGTTCAAAGCCACGACGGTCTTTTTGAGGTATTATATATAACAAATGTGAGGAAAAAGAAAAGACACTAGAATTTTTGGATAGTTCGGTCTTAGTCTTAGAATTCTACGTTCATTATTAGAGAATTACTCTAAATGTTACATTTTGCTCTTATTGTCTTCAATGTCTTTACTATACAAATGGCCAATTTTTATAAAAGAAATTAAATATGTTAGATAAAGTGAATACAAAAAAGTCAGTCAAATTGTAGATGATATTTCATTACAATTAACCAACTGTAATAATTAATATACTGATAAGGAAAATATTAAACCGAATATGACAATCATATATTCTAACAGAAATACTCATAATTTTTTTTTCCAATCAATAAATTGAATAATGAATAGATTTTTGAAAGAAGGTGAATGAGTACTCCATGATCCCAATAATTCAAGGTAATAAAGGATATTAGAGAAGGAACAAAAAAAAAGGATCATGTGATCAAGAACCAACAACAACACGAATCGTCAATTAGATGTTTATTAAAAAAGATTGTTTGTTAATCAAACAACACAAACTTAAACATAAAATATAGATGCTTTATAAAATATTAACGAAAAAAAACTTATCCAAAAATGATATTTTAATTTCTTGTTGTGCAAGAATTATTATCATTAAAATATAAATAAATCGTCAAATTAGTAATAAAAACAACAAATTTAAATTCGTTAAAAAAACTAATAAACTAAACTTGTGATCTCGGTTAGAAAATTAAGTTGATTTAGACTTGTTTAGGGACAATAATCTATTTCAAATGAAGATTTAAAGATAATACATTTAACGCCGTATATAAATCCAATATTAATACGTATTTTAAAAAATTTAAACAATACAAAACCATATAAATCGTTAAATTCGTACACTTTAAATTCTTGGTCATCAAATTAATAATAAACATTTTTCATTTCATTTCAATTTAGGGCCTTAAAAGAAAAAGAAAAATAACATTAGGGCCCGTTTGATAACTCCTTCCCTTCAAGTATAAAGATAATTTATTTTTTAAAAAAATTGTTGTAAAAAGTGATTAATGTGATATAAGCTAAAAAGAATTTATATGAAAAAGTAAGAAAAAAAATTTTGAATTGTAATAAATTTTTTATTTAAATTTAATAAAAAATTGTTGATACGATATAAAAAGTAAAAAAAATTCATGAATATTTTAAAGTTAATATTTTTTTTTTGAGACAAGTAAAAAGAAAGGAAAGAAAGAAGGGAGGGGTTGGGAAACTAGGCGTAAGATGCAAAACTGATTAACTGAAAAGCAAGCCCCCAATCGGCTTCGGAACTTTCCTTTGACTTATACCATCATTGATCTTTAATCACTCGCGATTTTTTATCATCATTTTCGTCAGCCGCAACGGAGAAAAGCAAAACAACGGCCAAAACGCGTCGTACTCAAATAGAGACGGTCAACCATTTCACATATCCACGGGCCGCAGTTGGCACTTGGCAGTTGCCTCTCCAGTCTCCCCGCGTTTCCTTCCACTCTCAACTCCACGTCACCCCCGCACCCTCTCTATAAATACCCCCTCACACCCTTCGTTTACCTCCCAAGCAATCCCAAAATCCTAACAACAAACAAACAAAAAAAAAGGCTCAAAGCTCAGAGCTCTCAGATTCGTATTCTCGAATATATATATATATATATATATATATATATATATGCCAAGAAAAGGAATGAGGAGCAATTTTTCAAGAGTTCATCTCCGTCACCAAATTCATCACCATCTAGATCTATCCCACCTTCTCCAAACCGAACTTTTTCAGAATCTCTGATGGACGAGAACTTTGAAATCGCCGAGTCGCTTATTACCAAGTGGGACGCCGATACCTCCCCCTACGCCAAAATTACTTCTCTCTTCCACGAAGACCGCCATGAGGCCAAACGGTACCTTAGCTCCGTCAGAGACTTGCAGTCCGCTATGCACCATTTGATTACGCAAAACGCCGCCTCCGAGAGGCTCGTCAGGGGTCAGAACTTGATGCAAATGGCTATGCACAGGTTGGAGAAGGAGTTCTACCAGCATTTGTCGATCAATAGGGAGTCTTTGGATCCCGAATCGGTTTCGGCACGGTCGTCCAGATCATCGGCGGCCAGGTCGAGTGTTTCCGACTTGTCGGAGGATGATTCGGATGACGAGTTTCGAGTTGCCGGAGAGTCCAACTCCGAGGTGGACCGAGTCTCGTCCATTGCGATGGCGGACTTGAAAGCCATTGCAGACTGTATGATATCCTCTGGTTATGGAAAAGAGTGCGTGAAAATCTACAAGATTATACGAAAATCGATAGTCGATGAGACGCTGTATCATCTCGGGCTCGAGAGGCTTACTCTCTCGCAGGCGCAGAAGATGGATTGGGAGGTAATGGAGCTCAAGATCAAGAGCTGGTTGAACGCTGTGAAAGTCGCAGTGAAAACTCTCTTTTACGGCGAGAGGATCCTCTGCGACGACGTGTTCTCGTCTTCGGCGTCGATCAGAGAGTCGTGCTTCGACGACATCTCGAGAGAGGCTGCGATAAGTCTGTTTGCATTCCCGGAAATTGTGGCAAAGTGCAAGAAATCCCCCGAGAAAATGTTCCGCACGCTGGACCTGTACGAAGCTATCTCCGGTCTCTGGCCCGAGATCGAATCCATCTTCTCGGACGAATCAACCTTGGCAGTCCGTTCGCAGGCCATCACTTCTCTGATCAAACTAGGCGAGGCGGTGCGTACGATGCTCATCGACTTCGAAACAGCAATCCAGAAGGAGTCGTCGAAGACTGCCGTCCCCGGCGGTGTGGTCCACCCGCTCACTCGTTACGTGATGAACTACATCTCTTTCCTCACCGATTACAGTGGCGTACTCGCCGATATAGTCGCCGACTGGCCGTTAGCGGTGCAGGCTCCATTACCGGAATCCTACTTCGGGAGCCCCGATTTAGACGACAGTCCAATATCCGTACGGATAGCGTGGCTGATCCTCGTGCTCCTCTGCAAACTCGACGGCAAAGCCGAGCACCACAAGGACGTGGCGCTCTCGTACTTGTTCTTGGCCAACAACCTCCAATACGTCGTCGTTAAGATCCGCACGTCGAACCTGAAGCTCCTCCTCGGCGACGACTGGGTGGCGAAGCACGAGTCAAAGGTCAAACAGTACGCTGCTAACTACGAGCGGATGGGCTGGAGCAAGGTATTCGAGTCGTTGCCAGAAAATCCATCGGCCGAGATTTCGCCGGAGCAGGCGAGGGATTGTTTTAGGAAATTCAATGCGGCGTTCGACGCGGCGTACAAGAAACAAA
This sequence comes from Alnus rubra, assembly GCA_028654335.1. Lineage (NCBI taxonomy): Eukaryota > Viridiplantae > Streptophyta > Magnoliopsida > Fagales > Betulaceae > Alnus > Alnus rubra. The sequence continues at coordinate 13,555 of JAJPGS010000620.1, forward strand.
GCTCATGGGTCGTTTCCGACCCAAAACTCCGAGACGAGATCAGAGTTTCGTTGGCGAAGAAGCTCGGGTCGGCTTACCAGGACTTCTATGGCAAGAATCGGGCCGGGGTGAGGCAGGTGGCCGGGTCGGAGTCGTGTGTCAGATATGCCCCCGATGATATGGGGAATTACTTGTCTGATCTGTTCTATGGGACCGGGGTTGCCGGGACTGGGAGTGTTTCGTCATCTCCCTCCCCGTCCCATTCGCGTGGTCGGCACAGCGGTTAATATTGGGATGGTTGTTATCACCGGCCCCGGCGTTTTCAAGCGCCTTTTTTTTTTTTTCTTTTTGTGAATAAGAATGATGTCAAGTTTGAATACAAACAAAAGAGAGCGTAGATAAATATATTTTACACGTATATAGAGGGAGCATGTACAACAAACAATTCTTTGATTTTAATATATTTTCTAAGTTTTTGATATCTTTCTGTATTCTGGAAGCGTCCGTTCACAACTCCCACATATTTCAGGAGCAATGATTAACGAAAGGCAAGACAAGAAAAGAGCCTCGTACCAAAAGACAGGGAAATAAAAATGAATCACTCGATCTCATATGGACAGGATGCAAGGAATGCAACGTTAATGTTGAGATACAAGTCAAAACTATATAGTATATAAGATCGCATTAATTAGGTTGATATATAAGGTTGGGACTTGGGAGTCTTATTCTTGTTGTATTCTTCTTATAATTCCAAAGTTGGTAATGGGTTTTTGTTGTGTGTTTTTTGTTTGAATAAAAACAAAAAATGATTGATGTGATATCGAGATGAAATGTTATTTGGATTTTTTTTTGGTGAGATAAAAGTTTAAAAAATTGTTTGGTAATAATTTTGAATGAATATCGATTTTTCTTTTTTCTTTTTTCTTTTTCAAAGACGTGAAATCAAAGGTAAAAGTGTTTGTCAAATGTATGACACGAAATATAAGTGATATTTTTATCTCTCTTATACATTTTTTGTATATCTCTTTTTTAAATCAATCATTGAATTCGTAAGACTTATATGTGGGTCCGACATATTAAACAACTAATTTTTTTAATAAAAAAAAAATTACATGAGATGTTCAAAAAATATATGTATATCATGTCTCAACACAAAAACCTTTGCACGCCTCATTTGAGATGTGGAATTCTTTTGCTGTCCAGTAACAAATCCTTAAGTCTAACTCATTGGTTAGACAAGTGACCAACCAATGGGAATCCTCAAATTCGATCAAGTGTAAATTATCTTGGGTTTTATTGTTGTTTTGGTATGACTGAATTAGGTTATGACTCACTTTTCTTTTCTTTTTTGAACAAATTCCTTCCTATTATAAAATCACCAGCAATAACTGGGATCAAAACATAGGAAAAACAAGTTCCCTAATTACAATATTATAGATCTGGGGAGGAATTTCTTCCATCCAAATTGAGTCTACAATATGGGTGACAGCCGCTCGGGCTAATCCGTGAGCTACAGAATTGGCCTCACGTTTGACATGAACTATGTTCGCCTACCTAAAAGACTGCAAACCTGATTTTATACCGTCCAAAATATGGCCATATCTGCTCATGTTGCCCAAATCTATCGAACATTCTTTAACAACCTGCAGGGAGTCTCCTTCAAAACAAATATAAAAAAAACCCAACTCCTTACAAGAAAGGACTGCTTGAAGAGCCGCCCATGCCTCAGCCATTGTGGGATCTATTGTAAGAAAGAAAGTGGTACTGCGGGCAGCCAAAACATATCCCTCATAATCTCGAACAATAATGCCTACTCCAACTTGCCACATCCACATCCCAGTTTGCTTTTAAAATACCACTAGGAGGTGGCTTCAAAATAGGTAGTGATAGATTTTCTTGCAGTACAATACCCCCATTTTCTTTGTCATTAAACCTGTGAAACTCCTCCACACTCACCTTTGCTTCCTTGAATAATTGAACAGGATGAGCAAAAAAACCTCCATAAACTATAGAATTCCGCCACAGCCAGATTTTACGAGTTAGCACGGCCCCCAATTCTATCTCCTCACTATCACATCTGTCCATCAACTCCTCAACTAAGTTCAGAAAACTGAGTTGATTAGTAGATAATTTTTGTAATTTTGCCGGTCCACACCCCCAAGCATCTTGAGCCCCTGGACAGGCCCACAGAGCATGGAGAACTATTTCCTCATCCCTTTCACAGATTGGGCATGTTGTATGGTCCACCACTTTTCTCTTGAACAAGTTGTCCTTAGTTGGGAGAATATTGTTACAAGCTTTCCAAAGGAACATTTTAACAAAGTTTTGAATAGCTAAAGACCAAATCCTCTTTCATAATTTTTACATAGAGCTGGTTCCTGAACTTTCCCCTCTACTTTGTCCTTGTTTCTCAACTGCCAAACAGTACGCACCCCTAACTGTGAACTTACCATTTTTAGTACCTCTCCAAATTAATTGATCCTTTGGCTGAAGAGGACTTAAGGGAATGGTGGAAATAATCTTAGCTTCATCCTCCTGAAAAACTACTCGGATGAGTGTCAAATTCCAACTCTTGGTAATTGGATCAATGAGTTCAACAACCCGAGCTTGTTCCACCATAAATCTCCTTGGAGTTTGAACTGCAAAAGTTGTTGGAATTGGAAGCCATTTTTCACCCCAAATATTAATATCTCTACCATTTCCCACCCGCCATACAAGCCTATTTTTAATCACCGGTTGGGCTGAGACTATACTCCTCCATGCAAATGAAGGTTTCCTCCCCAAAGGAGCCTCCATTACCGAACACTGGGGATGATATTTGGCTTTCATAATACGAGCTACTAAAGAAGAGGGGTCTTCTATCAACCGCCAAATTTGCTTGGCTAAAAGGGCTTGGTTGAACAAAACCAAATCTCTGAACTCCATTCCCCCCTGATTCTTTGAAAAACCCATACGCTCCCAACTCATCCAATGAATCTTTGAAGAATTTTGCTGATGCCCCCACCAAAACTTCTGCATCATCTTATTGATCTCTTTACATAGAGTGATAGGCAGCTGGAAGACACTCATGATGTATGTTGGGATAGCCTGAATTACTGCTTTTAAAAGAATCTCGTTTCCAGCTTTGGAGAGAAACTTGTTCTTCCAATTTTGAAGACGCTGCCAGACTCTATCTTTTATGCTTTGGAAAGCCTTCATTCTAGATTTCCCAACCAAGGCTGGTAAGCCTAAGTATTTGTCATACCTGTCAGTGGCCTGCAACCCAGATAAAAGGGTAATTTCCTGCCTCTTCAACGTGCTAGTGTTGCAACTGAAAAAAATAGAGGTTTTACTTGGATTTAATTTCTGGCCCGAGGCTACTTCATATTTTTCTAGAATCTTCATTAACCGCCGCCACTCCACTGAGTTTGCCTTGCAAAATAACAGACTATCATCTGCAAAAAAGAGGTGACTGATCCGTGGACCATTTTTGGAGGTAAGGACCCCTGTGAGACTGCCAGACCGTTCAACTTGAAGTAATAAGCCACTCAGTGCCTCCGCACAAATAATAAAGAGATATGGGGATAATGGATCTCCTTGACGAATATCCCGCTTTGGTTGAATATGTCCCACCGCCTAACCGTTGACCACCACTGCATAAGAGACTGTCCGGACACAAACCATAATCAAAGAAATCCATCTTTGAGAAAACCCCAGTTTCTCTATAACTACTTCCAGAAATTTCCACTCCACACGGTCATAAGTCTTGCTCATATCAAGCTTAATGCCCATGAATCCCACCTTACTCCACATGTTAGTATGCATTGTATGCAGAGTCTCATAAGCTGCTAAAACGTTATCCGTGATTAATCTTCCAGGGATGAAAGCACTTTGGTTAGAAGAGATTACAGAAGGTAAAACCTCCTTTAACCTATTGGCAAGAACTTTAGAAACCATCTTATAAAGCACATTACAGAGGCCTATGGGTCTGAAATCAGACACATTGGCTGGATTTTTCAGCTTAGGAACAAGAGCAATATTTGTACAGTTTATTCGTGGCTCTAACTGTCCATTGTTCAAAAAATGAAGAATCGCATCACTAACCTCTCCTTGAATCGCCGGCCAATTATGCTGGAAGAAAGCTGCAGAAAAACCATCCGGACCCGGTGCCTTGTTGGGGGGCATTTGATGTAGAGCACTACTGATTTCTTCTTTAGTAAAAACAGCTAGCCATAAGCCTTGCATTCATATCTGGACTCACTCGGCTAACAAGGCCTTGTGTACAATCCTGTACGTTGGTTGGCTCACCAGTGGAAAAAACTCATGAAAATAACCTATAAAGGCATCTTCAATTGTTTCTTGCGAGGAACAAACAAGACCACTCTTGTCCTTAATGCTGGAAATAATATTCCCACATGTCTCTCACTAGCACACGCGTGGAAAAATTTGATGTTACGATCCCCAAATTGGAGCCAATTAGCCTTAGCCCTTTGCTTCCATTTTTGTTCTTCTTCCTCTAACAGAACATCCAGCTCACCATTAAGTCTCCATCTGTGTCCATGGTCGTGGAAGAAGCCACCTTCTGCACTTCCAGCAACTCCTGAGTTTTAGATTTAATTTTTTCCTCCACTGGATTCCCATGCTTCCTAACCCACCGTTGAAAAACATGTTGACAACTTCTAAGATTATGCTGGACAGTATGCCATTTGTTCTGTTTAGGAGGTTTAGCCCTCCAAACTTGTTGAATCAAAGGTTGTAATTCAACATGAGAATTCCACCGAGCATCATATCTGAAACTCTTGCATTTTTTCCAGCTTTCAGCTCCAGAGAACCTGCAGGAAACCAATATTGGATTATGATCAGAAGTCCTCCGAGCCAACACTGTCACCTCACCCCTGTCAAAAATATCCAGCCAAGCCTGATTTGCTACCCCCCGATCAAGGCGTTCCTGAATAAAATCACTGCCTTCTCACCCATTGCTCCATGTGTACTTTGGGCCTATATAACCAAGATCAAAGAGTTGGCTATCCTCAAGAGCACTCTGAAACGCTGCCATTTGACGAGGCGATCTAACAGTGGTACCTCTCTTTTCGTCAGCCGTGGCAATCTCGTTAAAATCCCCCACACACAACCAAGGAACAGGTTGCATGTGAGAAAGATGTCGGAGAAGAGACCAAGCTTCTTCCCTTCTTGCAGTCTCCAAGTGCCCGTAGAAGCCAGTAAATTTCCATACTACACCCTCACTCTTGAAACGTACCTCTGCATTTACATGTCGAAAACTGTAATTCTGGATATCAACTATAGCCGGCTGCTTCCATAACAAAATTAATCCATAGGTTATGACTCACTTCAATTTGAAAGAATGCTTGTGATTCCATGTTTTACAAACTGTCTATGCCCCTCCTGTTGATATTCTAGCGGGTAGATTTTACTATAGTCCCGCCCAGATGGAGAAGCCACGTCAAGTGACCTCCCTCTACCCTTTTTAATTAGGAAAAAAAAAAACCAAATTACCAATAAGTATTGTTAATCAATCAACCCCAAAATAAAGTGACTCTTCATTTAATCTAGTAGGCTTTTAATCCAAATTAGCACTTGATGTGGACAAATGAAGACAAGTTTTTTGTAATCTCATAATTTGATAATTGATGTTTTGAAGTCAGAGAGACCCAATATATATATATATATATAGCAGCAACACCAGTAAGCTCTTTATTGTCTTCCACCATGAAGCTCTACCACATGTCCATCGTCAACCCAGAGTCGTACCAAAGATGAAGCTCTTCTAGACTTTGTTCTATATTAAATATAATTACCAAAAAAAAGGTAAAATGCTTCAAGAAAAACAAAATGAGAGGAGACAATTTGACATTATATGAGGGTTTAGAAAGAATAAAAAATTATTTAGCATGTTTGAAATCTTAAAAAATTTCAAATTAAAGCACGACACACTTTCTTTTTATACTTATTTTTTCTCTTATTGTCTTTCATCACTTTAAATCTTTAGTTTCTCAGTTCTATCATTCTTTATTTCTTTGATATTTTATATATTATTTTTACTATCAAACACCATTAATTTGAGTTGGTTGTTGTTACGAGTTTTAATCACGTTTAATTGATTTTAATACACAACTAATTAAATCATTGGAGTGCATTAATATTTTTTGGTAGTTTGTGAGGGACGATATTAATACAATTGGTAGTTTGGGGAGATATTAACAATGAGGTGATAGATTGAGGGGGCGTATGTGTACTTTTTTCCTAAATCCTATCTACACTTGTTGATCTTACTAGAAAAATAAAATAGATTACCCGTATTATCTTTTGAGAATAACATATTAACAAAACTTGAATATGAAAATTTGATTAATTTTACATCTAAAAAAGCTAGAAGATTGATTTGAAAAATAACTTTTTTAAGAGTAATGATATATAATAGACTCTTTTATGATTGTGACAATGAAAATTAGATATTGGATCTGCACTTATAAATAAATTAAAAAATATCGAGGGCCAATTTTCACAGCCACACTATTCCAATTATATGTCAATCATATAAAAGTCTAACAAATACCATTACTTTTTTAAACAATATTTAATATAAAATTTTATTATATTGATATTTTAAAATTAAAAAAAGATCCCCTTTTTTTTTTTCTTTTTTTTTGGGCCTTATGCCTCAATTTTTATGGAGCCACCCCTAATGCACAATTTTCCATCCACAATACTCATACTAATATTATAATACTATAATCCCATTTTTATTATTGATTTATTTTACTTTTTGCTCCTTCTAATCCTCCTATCAACATCTACTAAACTCCAAATTTAAAATTTAATTGTTATGTTTTTGTTAGAGCAGAGTGTTTCAGCTGCGGTTTTGGCTCTCGGACTAATGAGAGCCGGACGGTGAACCATTTGCCACAGTGGTGACAATATTTGCGGACGACGGACGGTAATTTGATCCCGAAATTTCTGACCGGCGAAATTTTGTGGGTAGACACCCAAATAGGCAAATACAACAGAAATGACCGAAAAACAAGAAAAATGTAACAGTACCATTAGTGTTAGTGGGCTGATTGAGCTTGGTTTTAGTAGTGGGCTAAATGGGCTTGGGTTTAGTAGATATTAATAAAGCCCATATCAATTATGTGAGTTTAGCTTAGGGGCTAGCTATACAAGGCCTAGGATTGTTCCAAATTCAATACAGATTTCGTTCATCAATTTACTGTTCTCCAATTCTTCAATCAATTCATCATTTCATTCATTTCCATTTACAATTCTGTAATCCAAACCCTAGAATTCAGTTACAGTTAATCCAACTGTTTTACAAGTGGTATCAGAGGCTTAGATCAATGAAATTCTTTTTTCCAATGACCACGAATCGACACGACGATCTTCCGTTATTCGAGATTGAGATCTCTAGAGTTCTTGAGTGTTTGCGAAAGAAACAAGCTGAGCAGCAACAACTAGACAATGCCAGAGCCTCACTTCTAGTGGCGGTTATGGCAAAATTGGATGAAATTTTTGAGAGACAGGATAAACGCCTTAGAGAGTTCGAGGAGAGGCAAGATAAACTCTTCAACAAATTGTTTCTGGAGGCGGAACATTTGGCCATGAATGGGAAAGAAACGCTCGACGAGACAATGGCAGTTCATCTAGCGATTGACTCCATCGAGTTTGAAGAGCTACATCCAATTCCTGAGAAGGTAGAAAACCTAGAACAATTCAAGACATAAGAAGAGGAGAAGAGAGATGAAGAAACAGATGCGGTTGAAGCCACCTACTAACTATTCAACGAAATTCCACATCCACAGAGTTCAGAATCTCTCGTGGAGAAGCTCTTTCCAGATTTGGTTGTTCTTTATCCGGATGCAGCGGACTTGCAGGGCCGACTCAGTATATTTTGGGGTTTGCGAAAAGTTTAAGTGAGGCCTTTTATTTAAATTTATAAAATTATATTTTTATTTAAATTTCATTCTTCTCGTTATTTGAGATCTAAAATTACTTATTAAGTTTTTATATTCGAATTTTTTTTAACATTTCCTTTTTAATTGATAATATGGCTAATCTATTTAATCTTTCTTATGACATTGTTGATGTTAGGTAGGTTTTTATTAATTTTAATTTTGAAAAACTTCTCTCTGCAGAAGCAACTGTAACAGGTATTGTCAATAAAATTCTATAAGCGATACTTGCATTAGAAAAAGAATCAAGTCTTTTTATATAATTTTTTTTTTACCTCAAGTCTTTTTATATAATTTAATGTGTCAATTAAAACACTTTCTTCTATTTGTAAAATTTATGTTAAAACTTTTAGTTCTGAAAATAAAAAATTTTGGAATGATTTTAAGGAATTGAATAGTAAATTTTTGGGAAATAATGAAAATTGAGAAGAAGAGATAAATTCAAATTCGAATAAGATTTGAATAGGGAAATTGAGATAAAAAAAATAGAAACTTATAAAAAGTAGAATTTTTTTATAGGATCTTATAAAGAGAATGATTTGAAATGGAAACTTAGAGTCTTTCCATCTTCTTAGATTTTTTTTATTTTATAATTTTTTTTTTATAATTTTTTTTTCATTCTATTTTGTCTTTGAACTAAGCTTGGCAATTCGATTTGGCAGGTCGGGTTCGTGTCAACCCGACCGACCCGATTACACAATCGGGTCCAACACAAACTTGACCCAATTATTAATCGGGTTGAATCCTTAAACCCGAACACAACCTGGGTAACCCGTCCGAAGAAGAAGCTCTGAAGAAGCTTCATCCGAATGAGAAGAAGGATCATCTTCATCTTCGTCTTTGTCTGAAGAAGACGAGCGTGAAGCCCATGGCATCCAAGCCATGGCCGTGAGGCGTGAACTGGTGAATTGAAGTGTGAAGTGCGTCGCGTGAAGGCTGAAGCCGATGAGGCGTCGTGGGCCGTGGCTGCTGGCTACGTGCGTGAACGGTGAACGAGTGAAGCTATGATGCTGTGAAGGCAGAAATGAGGAAAAGGAAAATGGCCAAAACTCAAAAGACGTGCGGCTAGGGTTATCACTTCTCCAGTTCTCTATTCTTCACTAATTCACTTTTTCTTTTTCTTTTAATGGAACCATGTCATAATTGTGTTCGCAGGTTAACTCGTGGGTTGACTCGCCAAACCCGATTATAAACGGCACAACCCGATTATGATCCGAACCTAATAATGTCAAACCCAAACCCTGTATTTTCATGTCATGTTTGTGCCTGGTTCGTGGGTCGTGTCAAAAATTGACAAGCCTACTTTGAACATTGGACTTAACTTAAGGCCTTCAATTTTAGTAATTAAGGCCTTCATGACTTTGGAGACTTTCTATATCTTCTAAGTATTTATTTTATTTTATTTTTTCATTCTATTTTATCTTTGAATTTTGGTAATTAATTTAAGGTCTTCATGACTTTTGAGACTTTCCATATCTTCTTATGATGCGTTTGGAATTGCGATTTCGTAAACAATAAGTACAATTTTAAACCAAATTGTAAAACGTAAATTGTTTAGGAACTGCGTTTTTAAAAATTGCAATTTGAAAACACAAAAATCTGCATTTTCAAATCGCAGTTAAGATGTTTTTTTGAAAACGCAGAATTTTAAAGGCTAATTTGCGATTTTTCCAAACGCTTAACTGCGTTTTTAAAAATCATTTTTTTCAAATTGCACGTTTTAAAATCGTTATTTTAAATCACACTTTTTGAAATTGCAAACCCAAACGAACTCTTAACATTTAATTTTTTCATTTTATTTTGTTTTTTAACGTTGGGCTTAACTTAAGGTTTTCATGACTTTTGAGACTTTCAATATCTTTTTAGATTTTTTTTTTTCATTGTATTTTGTCTTTTTTAAACATTAGACTTAGCTTAAGGCCTTCAATTTTGGTAATTAAGGCATTCATGACTTTTGAAACATTCCATATCTTTTAAGCATTTATTTTATTTTATTTTTTCATTCTATTTTGTCTTTGAACATTGGAATTAACGTAAGACCTTCAATTTTGATAATTAAGACATTCATGACTTTTGAGACTTTACATATCTTCTTAGCATTTATTTTTTTATTTTTTTATTTTTTTCATTCTATTTTGTTTTTGAACGTTGAACTTAACGTAAGGCATTCATGACTTTTGAAACTTTTCATATCTTCTTAGCATTTATTTATTTTTTTCCTTTCTCTTCTGTCTTTGAATGTTGGACTTAACTTAAGGCCTTCAATTTTGATAATTAAGGCATTCATGACTTTTGAGACTTTCCATACCTTCTTAGCATTTATTTATTTTATTTTTTTCATTCTATTTTGTCTTTGAACGTTAGACTTAACTTAAGGTTTTAAATTTTGGTAATTAAGGCCTCAAAAGTTAGACTTTTGAAACTTTTCATATCTTCTTAGTATTCATTTATTTCCTTTCTCTTGTCTTTGATGGTTGGATTTAACTTAAAACCTTTAATTTTGGTAATTAAGACCTTCATAACTTTTGAGACTTACCATATTTTCTTAGCATTTTTTAATTTTAGGGCCTTTCTTTTTTCTAGAAATATACTTTTCATATCTTCTTAGTATTTATTTATTTCCTTTCTCTTTTGTCTTTGAAGGTTGGATTTAACTTAAAACCTTTAATTTTGGTAATTAAGGCCTCCATAACTTTTGAGACTTACCATATTTTCTTAGCATTTTTTAATTTTAGGGCCTTTCTTTTTTCTAGAAATATATATTTTTTTTTAATTGGGCCTTATTAAATTGGGGCCCGGCCTGTTAAGTCTCTAGGCGGCCCTGCGAACTTGTGTGATGAAAGGGCGGATTTGAATTTCGAGTTCCGAGTTCCGACACACTCACTCGGGAATGCATAATCTGCTACGGGCTGCGATTTTGGACTTGGAGGCACCGCATCAACGTCTGGACTCTGGAGGGTTCAATTCACACTGTAAGTTCCTTTGTGTCTCAGTACTCGAATGAGGATGGGGTGGACTTTGTTGTCCTGAAGTACAGATGGCGTTGGAAGCAAGTGGAAGAAGAAGAGGATGTGGCGGCTGAAGAGGAAGCGCCAAAATGTGAGGCGGTGACCTCCACGTGCTCCGCCGGGGAAAAATTCGGTCAGGAGGCAGCGCCGCCAGGGCACGTCGATGCTGGCGTAGAGAATGGGCAACTCGCTGTCGCCGGAGCCGAGCCGAGCCGGACAGCGAACTGGATTGTCCGCGAGGCCGAGCAGGCGGGCCCGGGACTCGGACGATCTGGTGGGCGGCCGACCAACAGGGGTCGGAGGAGGGCACGTGGGGCTTTGAGCTTCCAGATCAACCATTTTTTAGCACCGAGTTTCTCCACCATAACTCGCAGTAATCCGGTGCTTTCCTCTTGTAGAAGCTGCAGCGTGGACATGAACAAGGAAGAGGAAGAGAAGAACATAGAAGCTCCAATGTGTACAGATAAGCTGCTACGTGGCAGTGGAAGAAGGAAGTTGAAAAAGTGTGGCAGACAGCTGGAGGCAACTTGCGTTTTGTTTATCGACTGTGTCGTTTAAGTGGACAAGCAACAGTTTTACAATTTTATTTTATTTTTTTTGTTATTTAAGGTGCTTGAAGGAGAGGGTAATGTAACGGTACCATTAATGTTAGTGGGCTGGATTACCATTAGTGTTAGTGGGCTGCTTGAGCTTAGTTTTAGTAGGGGGCTGGATGGGCTTGGGTTTAGTAGTTATTAATAAAGCCTATATCAATTATTAGGCTTCATTTGGTTCGCAGAATAAGTCATTGGAATGGAATGACTATTCCATTAGAATAGCTATTCCTTTATTTGGTAGGGATTTATTCATTGAAATTGTTATTCCATGAGAATAACTATTTACTTACGAAGAGCAAGCTATTCCTCTCATTTTTTAGAAAAATAGACAATCTTTTTCAAAAAAAAAGAAAAATCATATTTTTCTTTAATTTTTCCAAATTAAACTTTAAAAAAGAATTAAAAAAAAAACAAAGAATTTAGATTAGATCGGCTACAGATCTAAGGTCCAACATTTATTTATTTATTTATTAAGATTTGAGTTTTTTTTTTTTTTTTAAATAAAAAATTATGTAGGTTTTTTAGTAATTTTGGGTCAATTCCAATTGTGGTATATGTGTTGTCACAAAATTAAGGAATTTGAATAATTATTCTATTTCATCATTCCTCATTTCCAATAATAATTATTCATTTTCTTAATAGAACGCACATTTCGCAAACCAAACAAGACTTTAAAGTTTATCTTAAGGGTTATGTAAGGCCTAGGATTGTCCAAATTCATACAGATTTCGTTCATCAATTTACTGTTCTCCATTTTTTCCATTAAGTCATCATTTCATTCCATTTCCATTTACAATTCTGCAATCCAAACCCCAGAATTCAGTAACAGTTAATCCACCTGTTACAAAAAAAGTGGGTTGCCTCACTGAAAATCAAAACACAGTCGTGGGTTGTGCATGTTGTCGTGAAGAAAAAAAGAAGAAGACCTATTCTACAAGAGCTTGAACAGAGTAGAGGTGAGACAACCACCTTGGTCCTCAAATGTGGTCTCTATGATAATTTTTGTACTTCTTATGATAATTTTTGTTGTGATATACATGATAAACCTTTTACATAGATATGAAGGGGACAATTAATAAGATTACAAGTTTTTTGTTTTTTTTTTTCTCGAATGAATTGATCTTCACCGATTTATTGTGCAAGATACGTGCTCGATGATTTTCCTTAGTGAAAAACAATCGTTGCTCGTGGGATACATGCCAATTAACCATGGAAGCATAACACACTTTCTTCATTTCTTCTTTTTTGTTTCTAACTTGTGGGATACAATCTCGAACTCAAATTGAAGTGACCTATGAGTAGAGAGCTCTTTGGTTTGCCTGACTCATGGTCAAACTTTCTAACCCATGCCCAATGTACCTCTCCTGAGATTAGCCAAAGCTTCCCATTTTACCTATACCAGGCATCTTCAAAACAAGTATTTGCTTTGCTAGTTTGCATAAGCAGATTTTCGCATGACCGACTGGACGACGAGTCACCTGTAAGACAAGAATAAAACTATCTTCCGATACTTAAGTAAGTAGAGTATTCTCGTAGAAAAAAAAAATAGAGAGAGTTTTGGATAGAAGAAGCTCTTATCTTTTTTTGGGGATTTTTTTAGCTTTTCTAGCAAGTAGGTCTTTATGTCAATGAAATAGTTCAAAATCCAAGCTACTGGCTAATCCAAGAACAGCTTGTTGGATTTATTCCTTAATTTTGAGTTTTGAGTGGACTAGCATAGTTATTTATTTAGTTTTAGGCCCATAATGAGATAGACCAATGTTTGTGGACACATGACGAAGCTTTTACCCTCACCCTATATATAAGTGAAGTTCACCCATTAGACTTCATTCTGTCAATATCTGAAATTAGAGTTAAGGGTAATAGTCTCTCAAGAGTCGATACACACAAAATACTGTTTTTCTTCTGTAATGTTGGGCATTTACAAGTGACAAAAATTGGAGGGTTGTCTTGAGAATAATGAAGGTATGCCATTCTTATTCTTGATCTATATATACATGCTATGAAGAAAGAAGATATCTATTATTAATTGAATTATTCTAACACAGCTTTAAATTTTAATAGAAGACGTTTTACTACTAGCTAGCTAGAGAAAGTCTCTTCAGAATCAATATCATCATTATACTTCCCTCGTAGCCAATTAACCGTGGCTTTGTTTCTCAGTGGTCTGCTCAGCTGCCCTTAATTCCCCCCAAAATTGTAAGTAATCTTCGATTTCATCTCTTTTCTTGTTTTCTTTCTGTATGTTGGCTTTTCTTTGCTACTTTCTATATGTCGATCTGTCGCCTGGCCTGGCAGGCCCAGCAGCGTACAAAAATTACATTAGCTGCCATGCTGATCTTACCTGTAATTCCCAAGTGGATCCTGCCAGTGTTCATATATATATATATCTGAGACAGTGAGACTTAGGACCATGCATCCATGCCCAAATGGGCTGGAAAAATATTCTCAAAGCCCTATATATTCTTAATGCACAAAATGGTGGCCTAGAGAAAGAGTCCAGTGTGCGGTGGACCTCTTGAAGCTCATAGATCATATCGAGCAGCTACACGTACAGGATTGGTTTAGATCGTGCACCAGTCTTTGTAGTTAGTTTGGCTACTAATTAAGGCCTCTTATGATATGCGATAGGCTTAAACGGTTCATCGATCTACTCATTTTGGGAAATGCAAATTTAACAGTAAAAAGTAGTTTTTAATTAGATCAGTAAAGGCTACATCATCTCAATAGTATAACAATCTACTAAATAACATTTCTCAAAAATAATTAAGAGGGGTGCTACACATGCACCCCTCATCCACCCTTCATCCTCCATTTACAATAAAAAAAATTGATTTTACATCAGAGACACTTTTTTGCTTAAAATCAATTTTTTTAAGCAAAAGAGGTGGACAAATGGAGGATGAGGGGAGGATTTTTAGCATTTCCCGTAATGAGGGTTACATACTATATTCCATCCAACCACTATTCCGACCACTGGGTTGATGTGGTACTGTAGTATATAGCATTATTCATTCATTTGTCTTTATCCCTCGTTAATTAATTACATGATCCATTTGACTTTGAGCTAGACATTGAGCTAGAACTAATCCATTTGACTTTGAGTTAGTGAGACTTCAAAAGCTTTAATTAGACAAAACTTGAACAAAGTTTGGTATAAAACCTCCGGCAAACATTACATATATATAGCAAGTTGGATGGTAATTATAATAAAATATTAAAGTCGTTATATAATTTTATATAGCCCCAAAAATAAGATTAAAGTGATCACTTCCACCATTGTACAAAATTATGTAAGTAATTGAGCTGTTTATTTGACAGTAAAAATTTATATAATTGACTTGCTTGCATAATTAAATTATTTAATTAAATTTTATGTTGCATGTGCATAATCAGATATAAGATTATTTTTTCTTCTTCTAATAATAAGATGTAAGATTTATTATCACAGAAACAGGTTGGAAATTAGCACTAGAATGAGATTTTTAAATTTGGGCAAATTAACAAAGTAGCTATATTTATATTGCGGGAAACACAACAAAAGGAGGATCAAGTAAATAGATGAAAAACAAAGAGAAACAGATCGGAAGATATATATTGAATATTCGCTAATAGAATTTATATCAACGACGACGTTGTCGTTGGTAAAGCTCTTTATCAAGAATGATGAAGCTTCGTTGATAATGTTTACTATTGAGGACGACACGTCGTTGTAGCTAGCCAATGTTTGAGTATAAGCGATGACGCGAATCTACAGTGAGAAATTAGGGACTATACATCAGTTACGTTGTTGCTAATAGGAGAGTATTAGCTAGCGACGATTTTTTGCTCATTTGTAGTTTTTTAGGAACGACCTTTAATTTAAGTAATATTATTAGCGATAATTAATGTTGTGGTTGAGATCGAGAAAAGATTAATATTTTCGACAACAGTTTGGTCGTCGCTAATATATATATATATATATATATATTCTTGTTTCGGCAAAGAATGTCGTCGCTAATAATTATTAGCGACAACTTTTGAGTTTTCAACGACGATGTTAGAATAAATTTCGATCATATTAGCTATGATTTAATTTTCTTCTAATGCTCCGTTTATTTAGGTGTAAAATAATTTTAAAAAAATAGTTTCGGCATAAGTTATCATCAATCCCCTAGCTCAGGGGCGGATCCACACTTTGGCTTGGGGGCCAGGCCCCCCCAAGCCAAAGGTCTCCCCCCAAAAAAAAGAAAAAAAAATTTAATTAATTTTTACCCTTATTTTTTTAAAAAATTATAGTTTTGGCCCCCCAAATTATTATTTTTTAATTTGGCGTCCCAAAACCTAAAAGCTGGCTCCGTCCCTGCCCTAGCTTATTTTGTCTACCTTTCTTAGTTTACTAATTAATATACCTGAATTCCTCTATGTATAAGTGATTTCTTAATACGATTCCACATTGTTCAATATAACAAGATGTAGCCCTAATTCTTTTTCTTTCTTTCTTACACGTTATATATTTGTGCAGACGACATTCACTGTCACAAATAACCGAATTTCGTGCAGTGCAAAGTAGACAACAATTAAAATTGCTTAATTTAATGATTAAAATCTTTAGACACGGCCTTCACATTTAAAAGGAAACACTAAACGTTTCTTAGTAAAATGGACATTCTTTTTTACATGTTTTGTGATTCAAATTCGAGCAAATTACTCCTGTCAATTGTATATATATATATATATATTCAAAGACTACCTACTAGCTAGGGTTCTTGTGGAACCCAACGTCAACTCATTAGTAATTAGTAGCCAAGTCAACTCATTAGTAGTTAGTAGCTAGCTAGCCAAATTTGACTGCAGAACAGATATCCTGATTCCTGCATGTGCTATTGTGCTTTTGTAAGTCAATGAATTAGCCCAATTAATGGATACGTTGTTTGTTCGTAGTTTTAAATCTTTCTAACTATCCGGCCAGTGGATCGGATTAGCCGAATCTGATGGAATAATATACTTAATTATTACATTAAGCATCTCTCTTTCATGCACTTTCTTTCTGTAGTTTTACATATCTTTCTGGCATGGATCATATTAATCCTTTTTGCTTAGGTCCGTTTCACGTAATTAAAGTTATATCATTTCCTTGGGACAAAAGAAATTATGGGGAGGGCAGGTGATGAGGTGGGAGCTGAGATTTATGAGCCATGCATGCATGCATGTACGAAATAATGGATCAGCAACAAGTGGGATTATTGCTGAGTCCAGATATATACTTATCAGAAACTGGTTTATTATAATATTGTATGATGAGTGACGATATCCACATCCTTCTAATTAGTTCTTTCACCTAACTTAATTAAGCTTTGGTCTTCCGGTCCCTTTAACGTCCCAAAAATAATATATTATATATGCAGTCGATCGGGTTTCTTTTTTCCTTATTTCTTCCGGCGAATGGGATTGGCCTTAGAAAGTACTCATATTTAGCACCTACTCAGTGGTGTTTTTTTTGGTTGATTTTTGGGTAAAAGCCACCCTTTTTTTTTTCTCTAATTGAATTAGAGATAAGTGTTAAAGAGAGGATTTTTTCATTTTTGATTCAAAAGCAAGGAAAAATGGAGAATGTTCAAGAAAAATAACCAAAAACCGAAAAAAAATTGTGACCTTTTCAACAATATATAGAACCAAAACAAAAACAATAATGCGAAAATATATATATATATAACAGTGAATAGAATAAACAAGTGACTAATCCTCTTAATATTGTCGCATAAAATGATAACAAAAGCAAAAAAAACACATATTAAACCCACATAAAAGCCACCTTGACTACATGCACATGCATGGAGTACTACCGTCTCCTTTGCACCGAGAAAAAATCTATTCTTGCATGCAAGAGCATGATTTTGCAGAGAGTAAACAAGTCTGTCAGAGACTAATTGTCATTGTTGAGTACTTGTCTAGGTATTTGCGCTGACTATTGAGAATGAGCTTGAACAATTTCTCAACGGGACTTTAAAGCTTGACAGGCAATTGGTTGGGTCCAATAAGCTTGACTAAGCGAGTCGAAGCCATAAATGACTAGTGGAACCATGAAACAACTCTGGAGAAAGTCCAACCCGAACTCTTTAATTAGCTGAAAGATGTCGTGTTGATGTATTTGTTGTTAGAGCATTCGGCCCACGAACATTATCCAAGCATATATACCAGTGAATTGATATGCTTAAAGGATGCCCAACTGATCATTAGGCATCCGCATCATATGCGAGAGACTTGACAATTAGTAACAAAGCAACATTCTGGTTATAAAAGATTGACTTATCTATATTTCTTTTACAATTTATTTTTTATACTGTATCGCACATAATATTGTATATATAGGAAAAGCCTATTTATAGAGGTCAATAATACAGATAGACACACTAATAACTAATGACTTAAGAGTCCCCCTCAACCTTAAGATGAAATGCGAGAGACCGACTTATGCTTGGAGACAAGATCGCGAAACCGCCTTGGAAAATGTGACTTTGTGAAGAGGTATGCAAGTTGATCATGGAACATAATGGAATGAAGCTGCAGTAAGCCCTGAAAAAGATGCTGACGGACATAGTGAAAATCAATTTCAATATGTTTGGATCGTTCATGAAAAGTATCATTATGGGCAATCTGAATAGCACTCATGTTGTCGCAGTATGCAGTAGTAGAGGAGAGAGAGACACCCATATCTTGTAATAGCCATCGAAACCATAGAAGCTTTGAGGTGGTGTCAATTAAAGCACAGTATCTACATCAATGCTAGATTGAGCAACAACAATCTGTTTCTTACTTCGCCAAGAAATAAGAAATGGTCACGTAAGAAACAATAACCAATAGTAAAGCGGTAATATGTAGGATCACTTCCCTAATCGACATCAATATAAGCACATAGTTGAAAATGGGACTAAGAGAGAAGCGTAGACCATAAAATAATGTCCCCTTGAGGTAGCGAAGAATGCAAAGCACGACAACAAAATGGGTGGAGCATGGGGGAACCGTGAACATCTCACTTGGTGGACAACATATGAGATATCAGCTCAAATGACAAGTAAGATAAACAATACTATCAACCAAATACCAATACAAAGAAAGATCACAAAGAGGTTTTAAGTTCAATCGGTGTGTTGGCAACCTTATTGTCTGTGAGATTGGCTCATGAAAGCATATTAGAGATGTACTTGGCTTGTGTTAAATAGTAACCATCAGAAAAATAGAAAATCTCAAAACCAAGAAAGTAGCCGAGAGAGTCAAGATCCTTCATCTCAAAATGCTGACTGAAAAATTGTTTTAGCTCCTGAATACCAACGAGGTTATCTTTAGTGATAATCATATCATCAACATACAACATACGAAGAATGGTCCCTCAGTCTATGCAATTAAGAAATAAGGCTAAATCTAGGAGTTGATGGAGTATTTAAGACTAGAGACAATGGTGCTAAATGTAGCAAACCAAGCTCGGGAAGCTTGCTTAAGTCCATATAGAGCTCAAGTGAGACGACAAATCTTGTTTGGAGGATGATAAATTCCAAGAGGTGGTTGTATATAAACTTCTCTGCTCAAATCGCCATTAAGGAAGACATTTTTTACATTCATTTGAAAAAAAGACCAAAGGTGAGAAGCAACAACAACCAAAAGAGCATAGACAAAAGAGAGGCAAGCAACAGGAACAAATGTCTTTTCATAATACACACCGTACGCCTAAGTAAAATCTTTGGCTATAAGTCTAGCCTTGTACCTGTGAACAATACTATCGGAACAAGTTTTAATTTTGTAGACCCACTTACACCCAACAACAAACTTTCATGGAGGCAAGCCAAGTTAACTATATCCTAGGTATGATTATTGTATTAAGCATTAAGTTCATCTTTCATTGCAGCCTGCCAAAGAGGGTTAGTGAAAGTCTCACAATAAGAACGAGAGGTTCATACAAAGCAGCTAAGGCTAAAAGCAATGAAAATCCTAGAGATGGGATGGGAGAGATATTATCCAAGTGGATCGACGAAGGTCAAGTAATGGAGTATAGGTGGGATTGTCGGATTGAAAAGAATTTGGGGACTTGAGTGGAGTGGCTTTGAGAGCATCAGAAGAGTGTTGTTCAAGTGAGGAAGGCTATGGGAAGATATCACCAAAGAGGGGACGAGAGGGGGGCAGGGAGGAGATATGAGTCTTTGGGAGCGTTGTGAAAAGGAGGAAATGATGGCGGGCGGAATTTTCCGACTTCATGGAACCTAAGCTTTGATACCATGTAGAGAAAAAGATTATATATTAAATAGCACACAATACTTTACAAGAAGAGTCTATATATAAAGGCGACTAATACAAAAACAACACTCAACCAATGTAGCACAATGTACAATATATAACCTAACAGGGTAAAAGCCACATTCACTGCACATTGACCGATAATGTGAAAGCTATCTTCTTTGCACTGAGTAAATATAACTAAATCTATAATTGTAAGAGCATGAGTTTCAAGATCAAAATGCTGCAAAAAGTTTTAAGAAGTGCAAACTTTTGTACACACCATCTCGTCAAGTGAGTCACTACCAATCTTATGTTTAGAATCATTTTTAATACTACTCTTATCTTCTTCTTTATTAAGATCAATAGTAGAATGATGTCCCCATATAATCCCTTTTTTTTTCTTTTTTTTTGTGCTGTAGTTTGGTTAGGAAAAAAAAAACAATTACTAGTCTGTCACAGACTAATTGTTTACTTATTGTTGACATGCATGCATGTATAGGTACTAGCGCTGACTATTGGTAATGAGATTGCCCAATTTCTCAACAGGCCTTTAAAGCTTGAATCGAAATTAGTTGGGTCCCAAGCTTTGAAAGCAAAGTGGAATAATAACAATAATAAAAATAAAAAAAATAATTCACATTTTAATAGATAAACGAGTCCAAGCCATAAATGCCTTGTAGGACCATTGAAAATAACACTGGCAAGTGGCAAAGTCCAACCCGAATGCTTTAATTAGCTAGCAAAAAAGAAGAAGCCTAAAGTGCTAAAAGCTATCGTCCTTTATATATGTATTTGTCCTGTGTGCCCTAGGCCCACAACATATATTTATCAAAGCAACAGTATGGTCATTAAAGAAATAACATTTTTTACTTACAAAAAAAAAATAACATTTTTACGATTTTTTGTGTTAACATATATCGATTCAAGAATCCCTGTCTTCAATAGATTTCGACACTCCATCAAAAACATCATAGAAGAATTAAGTTTTTTTACTGTTCTCTCGTGTTGTTTTTTACATAAATAAGTAAACTCAGCAGCTCATTATCTAAGAAAAGCGACTATAACTCAGGTCATAAATACCATACGGTTGAAATCTCTTACATTGTTTATAAAGAATCTATTGTTCCTTAGTGTTAATCTTTGGAGTCTTTTTCAATTATCGATAAGGTTATTAATTGTTTTAAAAAAAACAATATAATAAGAGAAAGTATTAATACGTACGTGCCAGCAAGCTGTAATTTTGTTAAACATATAAACTATACTTATATGTAATGTTTATATTTAATTATTAAAAGCTCTATAATATCAAGCAATTTATAAGAATGAGTGAAGCGGAAAAGATTTGGACCATATATAGCAGCTCATAATGCACTGCATTATGTCATGAAAGTGCATTATTTTCTCAAATAATGAAATATATATAATTAATTCTATGTATCTACCAGTACCTATCTTAATTAAATGTAGGTAACCACATTGGGTAAGCAACTAAATGAAACGACGTCGATAGCTTCCCTTTAAAAAATACGATAAAATTAATATTCAATAATTGGAGTACAAAAGTAATGAGTAATTAATTAAATCCCATAAGTTGAAGAAAGCCATGACGGATGCGCAAGGTCCGAGCTTGGAGAGAAAATGGAAGAAATCTTCGTCCTTCCTCTCTCGCACGCCTAAGGTGTGACGACTCTGACCCCCCACCCTCCCCATTGATACGCAAATCAGTTCGTTGGGAGTTGAGTGATGGAATTGGTCAATTGGGCATTAATTGTACATTTTCAAATTATAGAAATTATGCCATTTATGAGCAACAATTTAGGTTTCAACTGCCTTTTAGTTGTCCCCAAGAGATAATTTAATCGGTTGAAGATCACGTCTCATGAAGTAGAGGTTTTAATTCGAATTCTCCCTCCTCTTTTTATGTACGTAGACATGTAAAAAAAACTACCTTTTAGTTTTCTGAATAAGAAACGTATTTGCAAAAAATGAATAATAGTATTTTAATTGAAAGAATTTCTTTTCCTTTCGATTGTCTTGATGCCACATTTTTAAGGATTAGGATCCTCTACAATTTTAAAGAAATTTGATATTTTAAAATTTCTTTAAAACCAATTAAAGATGATATGTTAACAATGAAACCCAAAAAAAAAAAAAGTTATTCCAAAAGGTTTTTTCTTACTCTTTATGTATTATAAAAGTTTTGAGTAAAAATCTATCTTTCGATTTAATAAAAAAGAAGCGTCTTTTCAAAAGTGAAAAAAAAACACTTTTGGAATGATTTTTTTTTTTTTTTTTGGTTTCATTATTAACATGTCATATCTTTAATATGCATCATTTTTCACGTCATTTCGATGAAAAAATGGCTTGATTTCAAAGAAATTTTAGAATTTCAATTTTTTTTGAAATTGTAGGGAATCCTGATCCTATTTTTAATAGGTAGCATTTTCCAAGCGTGCGTCTTAAATTCCGTAATTTCAGAATTTATAATTTATTTTTTTTTGAAATTGTAGGGAATCCTAATCCCTCACACATACGATCAGAATCATCTACAATTTATTTACCCGAATTTAAGAGAATTCAAATAAATAATTATAAAATACCATTTATATATAAGACCTACTAGTTAATCATCTATCACAATTCTCTCAAATTCCATCTAACCTAAACCAAGCCTACAAATCCTACCGTCTCTCTCTCTTTCGCTCTCTCCCATGGAGCTGCTCACTTTATTCATTGCACTTCCTGTGTTCTACATTCTGTTCATGATCTGGAAGTGGGCCGGGGCAAGAAGAGATCAAGAATGCTACATTTTGGACTACGAATGCCACAAGCCGACCGACGACAGAATGCTAGGGACGGAGTTCTGTGGGGAGCTAATGAAGAGGACTAAAAATCTCGGTCTCCCTGAGTACAAGTTCCTCCTGAAAGCCATTGTCAACTCCGGCATTGGCGAGCAAACGTACGGGCCGAGGGTCGTGTTCTCCGCCAGGGAAAACAATCCCACGCTGCTTGATGGGATGTCGGAGATGGAGGAGTTTTACGAGGACAGCGTGGCAAAGCTGTTGGCCCGGTCGGGAATTTCTCCCTCCGAAATCGACGTACTCGTCGTCAACGTCTCCATGCTCTCCTCGGTTCCTTCTTTATCCGCCAGGATAATCAATCATTACAGAATGAGGGAGGACATTAAAGTCTTTAACCTCACCGGAATGGGGTGTAGCGCCAGCCTTATTTCCGTCGATCTCGTCAGAAACCTGTTTAAGTCGTACAAGAATCTGTACGCTCTTGTCGTGACTTCCGAGTCTCTGAGCCCGAATTGGTATTCCGGGAACGACAAATCGATGATTCTTTCCAACTGTTTGTTCCGGTCCGGTGGATGCGCAATCCTTTTGACCAACAAACGCGCCTTGAAACACAAAGCCATGCTCAGATTAAAGTGCCTCGTTAGAACCCACAATGGCGCTAGAGATGACTCGTACGGCTGCTGCATGCAAATGGAAGACGAGCAAGGAAAGGTAGGGTTCCACCTCGGCAAAACTCTTCCGAAAGCCGCCACCCGCGCTTTCCTCGACAACTTACGAGAGATGTCACCCAAGATTCTCCCGATGAGGGAGCTTTTCAGGTTTACGGTCTTGTATCTTGTCCGGAAAATGTGCCGAAGCTCCAACAAGACCGGGGGAACTACAAAAACGGTCGTGAACTTCAAGACCGGCGTTGATCATTTCTGCCTCCACACGGGCGGAAAGGCGGTCATCGACGGCATCGGAATGAGCCTTGACCTTAACGAGTACGATCTAGAGCCGGCGAGGATGACGCTTCACCGGTTCGGAAACACGTCGGCGAGTAGCCTTTGGTATGTTTTGGGGTACATGGAGGCGAAGAGAAGGCTGAAGAAAGCTGATAGAGTATTTATGATAAGCTTTGGTGCCGGCTTTAAATGCAACAGCTGTTTGTGGGAGGTGGTCAGGGATTTGGGCGATGGAAATGTGTGGAAGGACTGCATTAATGGGTACCCACCAGAACGCTTAGAAAACCCTTTCATGGCGAAGTTCGGTTGGATCAACCAGCAGGAGGATGCAAGCACCTTCAAGTTCCAAGAGTGAGAAAAGTTTCTCTACTTCTACTTCTCTCAAAGTACGAGGCTTTCTTAATCTGAATTGCCGTATTAATTAATTTTCAATTATTTGTATGTACACTACAAGACTAGGGTCTTAATATTGTTGAAATCGATCCCAATAAGATGTGCTAGCTGCTTCAGAAATGATGATCGAGAAGCCTGCCATATCCTATTGGATTGCTATCATTTTATATCTATAAGTTTTGCTTTTTGTTGATCATCTAAGTTATATAGATTGTGATACTTGCTTTAATTTGTTTTTTTTTTTTTTTCATTAAAAAAAAAAAAGAAGAAATAGATACAAGATCGAAGCTTCTTTACGTTGCTTTTTTCGTAAATGAAAATGATCATTGCTCTCTTGGAGTACAACAATAATACAACAACAAGACATATTGAGGTGGGACCCAATATTTGAATCTCACTGCAATATATCTTATTGTCGTACTATTGGGCTTGTTTGTTAAGTGCTTGAACGTTATAGAGTAGTGCTCATTACTGTAGACGTACTTTTTTCACTTTTTCAAATTTCCAATAACAATCAACATCAAAATATTCTCACTTTTTTCACTTTTTATATCACATCAATAATTTTTTATTATTATTCAAATAAAAAAATTCACTACAATACAAAATTTTTCACTTTTTTATACAAATTCTTTTTATTTTATATCACATCATCACTTTTAACTAATTTCAAAACTAACAATCCACTACTCTATTTTGTTTTGTTCTTTACCAAACAAGCCCATTGTTATAACATTACGAGTGTTCTTGATTATTTCTCTTTCCTAAATTCTGTGAAGGCTTTGATATCACGCGGTTTTGTCCTTGTGATTGTTAACGTTTTGTGCTGTAAGGAGGAGCATTCATTGCATGTACGAATCCTGAAAACTTTTTTCACATGCATATTAACTTGCCCAGAAAGAACAGATCGATTTGATGCTTCTAGGAGCATTCATTGCATGCACGATTCCTCGAAACTTTTGTCAACTTATTAACCTAATTGCCCAGGAAAAAGATCGAAGGTTGAAAGATTTTTTTCTTTCTTTTTAATTTAGCCAGAGTTGAAGAAAATTCTATCAAAAAAATTTGTGCTTGATTTTCCCGTGCCAAATAATACATATGACAATTTTATAGATTAAATTAAAGAAAATTCTTTCAATCAATTTTAGAGGAAAACTCTATTCCAAAAGATATATTTAAAATGTACGTCTATCAAAATTAGTATTTGGACCAGTTCCATTGTGACGTTTCACATCATTTGTGTATGAGAATAAGGATGTGCTTATATGTATATTCGTATTATTTTTAACACGTGTTTGAAAGCCGTACGTGATGACCATGAACCCATCAGAACTCCGCAATTAGCGTGTTTCTGCGATAGTAGTATCAGGATTGGTAACTTTCTGACTAGAAGTCTGATTCGAATGAGTCAAAAACGAACAATATCGATCGTGTCGTTGGAATGGGTCATTACATCTATGGTCATGATTCTCAAAATACATAATGAAATAGATTCACAAATATCTTACAAAATTGACTAGGGCCGGATTACTAGATATTGCCACATCAGTTTTGTGTGACATTTGTGAGATGTTTATGTAATATGTATTATTACCCCCTCTCTCTCCCTCTATATATATATATATATATATATATATAAGTCATATAGCAAAAAGAAGTCATGGTTAACAAAATGCTTGGCAAATCCTTGATATGGCATATAGCAAAAAGAAATAAAAAAAAAAAACAAAGAAGCTCTCTTAGCTAGTAGTAATAAATAAAACTAATCTATTAGATGATCATAAAAAATTCTTTTCATTTTACGAAAGAGAAATGTTACATACCATATATCTCTTATGTGCCAGTAAAATTTGTTATTGGATATTGAATGAATAGACGTTGAATTCAAATTTTGTCAAATAACGTACACTTTTCTTTCTTTCTTTTTCTTTTTTTTTTGAATAACAAATAACGTACACTTAAACATAAGCAACATACATATATATATAATATATATATATAACCCTTTCACGAAGCGGAGACAATCTTATTACCGGATTCGGCTTAATCCCCCGGACCAGCATGGCCCACCCCACGAACCACGTTTCTGTCATTAATAACATAAATTCGGCAATTGGCCTACTCTTGCCTTCACATCTGGCATGGGCCCAACGAGTTCATGATGAGCCCCATTTTCTCGTGTACAATTATGATGAACTAGAATTATCCAAAAATTCGGAAAAAAATAAATAAATAAAAAACTAGGAATTATCATTCAAGTATATGACCTATATTGGAATTTAACACATCATTCCCTATCACGTTTTCCCCTTAAAGTTTACCTGGCGTAGTCCTATTGGGTTTTTTTTTTTATTTTTTAATAGAGAATTTCTTTAAGGCAGAATTACTTTGTGTACTTACTCTTAAAAAGTAAATCTAGGACTCATCATACTTGGCGCCCCTCGGCCCTCAGTCCCTATAGTATTTGATATATGGAGGTTAATTTTATTTTATTTTTTGTTAAGAAAAATCACGTCACATAAACATTAGGATTATGAGTGATGTATAGCATTATTTGACTTTTTTTTTTTTTTCCTGATTTCAAAATTTTCTTTTAGAAGACAATGTGAAATGGATGCCAATGTTGTAAGTGTTCTGTTTCCTTTTAGGTGTTTCGAAACTTATAGGTTTAAAAAATAGCAATTTTAAAACGCAGTTAATACAAATGTGATTTTTAAAGTTACAATTAAATATTTGGTAAAATCGTAATTTGATCTTTAATAGTATGGTTCGGCCTTTAAAATCGTACGTTTTTTTTTATTATTTTTATTTTAAAAATAAAAAATAAAATATTTGAAAACAAAATTTTCACAATCAAAGCCATAGTTCTTGATACACATTACAAGTTTTTATTCGACTTACATGAAAATTATGAAATGATCATTTATTTGTTAAATGGTTAAAATCCATATTTTTAATTATTAAAATTAGAATACCTTTGACCACTTCTTGTTTTCGATCTGGTGTAACTTCTCAGTAGAAAAAAGATAGCGTTGACATGTTTGGTTCGGATCAGAATCTTCTATAATTATTTGTCTGAATTTAAGAGAATTCGAGCAATTACATGTGAGAGACTACTTATGAAACTCACTTGCTCGAATAAGTTATTGGACAGTCCAATTTTTATCTAATCAGTCCTATAAATAGTCTCTTATAATCACCCGTTCGAATTCTCTCATATTCAAACAAATAATTATAAAGATTAATCCTAATCCCTTAATCGGTTTGATCCACCTAACAGGGAGAACCATTGGACAAAATCTGTCTTGTTTTTCGGTGAATAACTTCTCGTGACCTGTCGAAAGCGATAAAAAAATTAAAAAAAAAAATAAAAAAAAAAAAAAAAAAAAAAAAAAAAAAAAGGATGATGAGTACTGGGTGCAATCAATTATCCAATACGAGAGCCAGTTGTTCCATCCATTTCTCCTTTATTGGCCAGCTTTGTGGTTTCAAACCTTAATTGCTTGCCTCCACCCTCACCTGCGTTTATTGACCGAATATCTTTTTGGGTACCAGTCGAGGTCCCTCCACGGGAATATTAGTCCCACTATTTTAAATGAAATTAATAATATTTATTTCATGATTAAGATGTAAAGTTGATATATTTAATTGTGTCTATAAAATTAACGTTGACTCGTTTTTTAAAAATTTAAATAATGAGAAATTATGTACACCATTAAATGTACCAACTTTAAATGATAGCCATAAAATAGATAGTATCCATTTTATTTGAATTTGATATGATCTTATTCATAAAATGATGTGGAGCTTATTAATTAAAAATTATCAAAAGAATTAATTAAAAAAAATACTATAAGTCCCAATAAATAAACTCCACGTCATTTGGACACCCTTCTCTTTATAAAAGATTGTGTTATATGCCCTACGGCTTAGGGTGCATTTAGGATTGCGATTTCGTAGATAAAAATTGCAATTTTAAACCAAATCGCAAAAAATAAACCGTTTGGAAATTGCGTTTTTAAAAAATTGCGATTTAAAAACGTAGAAAACTGCTTTTTCAAATCGCAGATAATGAAATGTTTTTTTGAAAATGCAGAATTTTAAAAAGCTAACCTACGATTTTAAATGGCAGACTGCGATTTTGCCAAACATTTAATTGCTTTGTTAAAAATCACTTTTTTAAATCAAACATTTTAAAATCATTATTTTTAAATCACACATTTTCAAATCGCAAACCCAAACAAACCCCTAGAGTCATAGGTTAATTACGTACCGTGGGATTGATTTCACTAACAACATCAAGTTAACAATTACAAAGACAAAATAAAAATGAAAGGACAGGGTTTAAGAATATTTTATAATAACACAGATAAATTTAATAGATTAAGGGTCCGTTTGAGTTTGCGATTTCAAAAAGTGCGATTTAAAATAACGATTTTAAAATGTGCGATTTAAAAAAGTGATTTTTAAAAACGCAATTAAGCGTTTGGCAAAATCACAGTTTAGCCTTTAAAATCGCGAATTTACCTTTTAAAATTCTGCGTTTTCAAAAAAGCACCATCTTATCTGCGATTAGAAAAATCAGATTTTCTGCGTTTTCAAATCGCAATTTTTAAAAACGCATTCCCAAACGATCTATGTTCTGCGATTTGGTTTAAAATCGCACTTATTGTCTACGAAATCGCAATCTCAAACGCACCCTAAGAGTGCGTTGGTATTGTGATTCGTAGATAAAAAAAAGTAGGAAGAACTTCACTTATAACTCTTGATATTTCATCATTTTTGAAATAAGGTGCCCAAACTTCAAAACGTGTCAATTTAGGGTATCCATCTTTCAATTTTTTTCGGGTATGAGTAATTTTACAAATTCCATTAAATTTTTATCAACACCTAAATTCTTGCAAATTTTTTTTCCCAAAAAATAAAAAAATGGGAGGTATTTTAAAATTTTTGACAGTATTTAACGGAAATTTCTAACGGAGAGGTTAGAAATTGAAAAAAAAAATAAAAGATCATAAATTATAAGTGAAATTTTCTCTAAAAAGTATAATTTTAAATCAAATCGCAAAAAGTGTATCGTTTGAAAATGCGTTGTTTAAAAATTACGAGTTAAAAACGAATAAAAATTTGTGTTTTTCATGTCGTAGTAAATGAGTGTTTTTTTAAAAATACACAAGTACAAAGGTTAAAATACAATTTTACCTAACATTTAACTGCATTTTAAAAATCTCATCTTCAAATAACACATTTTAAAATGATAAACTCAAACATACCCTAAAAAACTGTCTAACATGAAAACGTGTTCAAGTGGTAGTATTTTCAACGCATCGGCGTGCCTCATTTTACCATAATGATAATTGCAGCTGTCAAGGCATGTCATGTTGTTCTACTTCCCCTAATTGCAGTCTCCAAGGGGTAGCTCAATCGGCTGAGGACCACGCCTCATAAAGCGGAGGTCATTAGTTCGAATCCCCACTCCCCCTCTTGTGTGGACATATCCCAAAAAAAAAAAAAAAAAAAACTTCCCCTAACTGCATAAAGTCACAAATAATAAAATAGAAATGAAAAACATAATTTTCTTTTTCTAAATTAAAAAAAAAAATAGTACAAGAAATTGTTCTGTTAAAGATATTTTAAATTTATTACTTTAGAGAATTATGCACAAAAGAGTAATGTTACAAACTTATATTTTTATTTTATAATTATCTTATAATGCTACGTGATAATTCTAATCAACCTTGTAATTAGTTTTTGTTAAAATATATATATAAGTTGATTGAGACAACTAAAGTAATATTATTGGATAATTGTGAGATAAAAAAGTAGTATATATTCTTAATATTATTATTATTTTTTTTTGTTGGGAGTAAAATGGGTTTGATTTCACTTGATGACATCAAAGTCGACCACAAAAAGATAGATCCAATGTATCCAAATCACTAGGCCCACGTTCCATGGCTTCGATTTTGCCTAACAACATTCGTCAACAACAATCGAATGGATTTTAAAAGAGTAATGTTAGGGATGCTCTTTTTATATTTTTAAAATTATAATTAGATTTGTAATAAATTTGAATTTATGATAAGTTATTATTTGATTTTGATTTAATAATAATTTTAAAAATGCTACATTAACTTTAAAAAAAAAAAAAAAAAAAAAAAACGCGATTACGTTGCTAAGTCACATCCATTTTCAACATTTTGCACCCATTGGCATCTCCATAAATCTAATTGTTTGATGGGAAGCCACGAAAACCAACTCAATTTTAATTTTTTTTCTTTGAATTTATGTTTGGGTCAATAAACTCAAAATTCTTTTCTTTTTCTTTTTTCCAAATTAATTCAGCTAAAGTAAACTGAATTCGTTTTAAAAAAAGGAATTCACACACGAAAACTGAAAAGAGAATAATTGAATTATATTTAATTTAATTCACATTTTCAAACATATTTTGTTTTTTGTGTTTCAAATTATCTAAATATAATTTTAAAAACTTTTATCTATGTATTCACACCATTTTTAAAAAAATACAAAAAATTCCCACATCCAAACGAGCAAATTTTCACTATCACACATAAGTCTTTAAGAGCATCTCCAACAATAATAACTAAGTAGTTATTGAAAAAGTACAACTCTTTATTTAACTATTATTTTTTCTATACTCTATCTAACATATTTTCTATTCTATTTTTTATTTTTTTAAAATATTATTTTGTGTGGAATGGACCAAAAGAAAAAGGGAAAGAGAAAGTGTAAAAGGAGGAAATGAAAAGAAAGAAAACAATAAAAAATTATTTGTAGTGTGAATAGTGAATAGGCTTTTCTGCCTATATTTTTTTTCTTTTCTTTTTTAACTAAAGATTTGAGCATTTAATTGATCAAAGATCACAAGTATAAAGCTCTTACATCACAAAGTATAAAGCTCTGCAAAATCGTAGCCACATGCTATGAGGTTACATAGTCATAGATAGAAACAAAAATTCTTACAATAAAATGTTATCTATGACTTTCTTCTTCCACTAACCCATATACAAAAATAGTTAAAGAGCAGATCTGCTCTAAGCAGACTAGATCGTAGACAAAGATATTCAAATATCCAAGAAAAGTTTATTATTCACAATAAAAAATAAAAAATAAAAAAATATATATAAAAAAAATTCTACTACGCCTGTAGAAGAAAAATGACTTATAATAGTCAAATTTCACTATTACAAGCCATTTGCCGTGAGCCATTTGCCGTGAGCCATTTGCCTAAAAGGCTAGTCAAAATGCTAAAAAGTTCTAAAGACGTTTCGACAAACAATTTGCGTGCCGTTCGACTCCGATGGAGAAGGCAGCCGATTCTGCTAGTGCCAATGTCGGTGACCCTTGTCCTCCTTTCAAGCTTCTTCTCTCGTGCCCCGCTGGTCTTTCACAATCACAGGTTCTTAAAACTCGCATCCTTTCTTTCTTTCTTTCTTTACTTACATCTGTGTGTGTAATGATGTTAGAATCAAACATAGTAATGAAATGTATTTGAATGTGGATAAGGTATCGGTGGTTTTTGATGAAGCATACGATCGGATTCCCCATCCGGACACCGACCTGGAAAATTCCATTTCTGAGGTGAAACTCAATTTCTTGAATTCACATTTGTTTATTTTAATATAAAGCTCAATATTTTTTCAATCGCTTCGCTGGATAAGGTTGTCGATTCCGCAAAATTTGTCAATTTTGGGAAATTGAATCAGCCAGTGTTCTACAGTGGATTTTACACCTGCCCATTTAAATGGAGCTATTTGGTTTCTATTACAACCAGCTTGGATTAGTTGCATTATAATTCTGGTTTTAGTTTTACTGAGAGTTGATGGTTGCGTAATGTCTGTTATGTTGTAGATAACTGGGGTTATTTTTAAGACTATTCAAATCAAAGTGGACTTATTGGATTTCCATGGAAATCAAACCAATTCCTAAATTATATTGCTGAATTTTTGTACCGTTATTCATTTGTTCATTTGTTTCCATTTAGATATGGGATCAGAGGTTTCAGAAAAACAAGTCATTGTTCAATGGGCACAAATTTCGGGTACAAGTTTCTCCTTTAGTATGCAATAGTTGGAGTGTTCTTTTATGCTATATATTGTGATCTACTTTGTATAAATTAACATAAATTTATCATTATACACTTATGACTAGATTGTTTGATTTCCTGACTAACATTATTACTGTGCTACGCATGTTGCAAACAACTAAGATGAGCGTTGGACCACAGTTAATGAAGGAATTAGGTAGTAGTGAAATAGGAATTCTACTACAAAAAATACGTCTCTTATGAGAGTGAGACATTCAGAGATCATAGCTATTTGTTTATGGATACAAACTTCTAACATTATTTTCTTTTTTAGGTCTCACATAATAGGATAGTGACCATATTTCATTGTCATTTTTCTATAATGCTATGAAATCTTTGTATGTAGTGCTTTATTTTCTGAACTAGGCATGGGAAAAAAATCCTGATTCCATAGTTCTTCATTTAGGTGTTGAACTGTTGATGCCACAACCACAATGTTGAGGCCCGTGAATTATTATAGAATTTTATTGCTTAAAATTTTAACCCCATATTTGATTATTCAGTACGGAGGATGCTTCTTCCTTCATGGAGGTGGAGCAAACCAAGACTCTCACGTTTGCCTTCAACTTGGCTTGACAGATTATCGGTCTCTCTCTCTCTCCTCTCTCTCTCTCTCTCTCTCTCTCTCTCTCTCTCTCTCTCTCTCTCTCTCTCTCTCTCCTCTCTCTCTCTCTCTTTCCCTCTCTCTCTCTCTCTCTTGTTGTGTGTGTGTGTGGGTGGCCATATGAGCTGCTGTGCATGCAAGCACATCTCCTGATAAGACAGTCAACTTTTTTTTTTTGCCATTGACTAATTTTAGATGTAATATTCTACATATTGTTTTTTCTTCACAGTAATTAGTATTTGAAATAAATATTTAGATTTCCATTTTTCCCTTTTAGTTAGTATTTACTAGTCACTTGCAGTGGGCTTAGTGGAGCATATTTAAGACGAAAGCATATTTAAAATGTCAAATGCTGCAATTTTGCATGCAAGAATGCAATGCCAGTTCTTAATAACCCTTGATTAGGGGGGTTGGTTGGCACACAATAGGAGTTTGTAGTATGAAACATGTATGTCAACTAATGGGGTGCATTTGGATGACCCATGAGTAATTAATTTAAATTTAATAATGGAAAGCATCATTTGCAAAAGACTTGAAATACTATTCTTTAATGAGAAAGAAGTAAACCACCAAATAGGACAATTCACTGATAATTGGTATGGAGATGCCAATATCAAATGATGTGCAATTACCTTTATGCTATATTGCTATTTAGTCCCTGAATTTGTACTAAATAAGTAAAGTATTGGTTTTACATATCCATAGTAGTGAGTTCCTGCAACATTTTGATTAACTTCTCTTGATCTTATCAGCGCACTCTTCTCCCAAAGTAATGATTCTGTGTCATCTACTTGTTACCAGGACTTTTGTAGGGACAAACTTAAATCCTTTGTGGGAAAAGTTCTTGGTCCCATCAGAAGGTATATCTACCTGAAGGTTGAAATTTTATGTGCTGACTTTTTTTTTTTAATATAGCATTTCAACTTTGATGTTACTACTGAATCCTTACTGCACAGTAACTAACCAATTTGCTGTTGCTATTCATCTTGCATCCTTCATCTCCTCAAAACTTCAAGCCATTTATGAGTTGTTCACCTGGTGGTTTTATATAAAAATAAGGGTTAAATACATATTTGGTCCTTGTGATTTACCGTTTTATCAAAAGCTTCCTTGATTTCCAAAAGTGACAAATTTGATCCACGTGCTTTTCACATTTATTAAAATGGTCATTCTGTCCATCTCTTTGTATGAAAAACTAATTGAATTTTCATCATGTGTATAAAAAGTCACATATGACCCGTAAATGTTGCCACGCATACATTCTTGTCATATAAGCATATCCCTTAAAATAAATAAAAGAACCCAAGGGGTGGCAGTAGGGGAATTACCCGCAGGTTGAGGGTTCTAGGACCCACACTCTCCTGCCCTATGGGGTGGGCCATAGGGGATCCCACCACCTCGGCGGGGTGGGGGTGGGTCGTCGGGGAACCCCCACCCACCGCCCGCAGACGGGATTTTCCCCCACCGCCACCCCTCATTTTTTTTCTTTTTTCTTTTTTCCTTAAAGCAATATGCTAATATGGTAAGAGTATACATGTGGCAACATTTTACAGGGTCTTACATGGATTTTTATATACATGGCGAAAACTTCGTTAGATTTTTAGAGAAAAAGCATGTGAACTAAAATTTTCACTTTTGAAAATTGAGGGAGCTTTTTGATAAAATGATAAACTACAGAGACCAAATATATATTTAATCCAAAAAAATAAAGCATGAAATTATAAATCCTATGGGGATGATGCAATAAATTAAATGTGAATGTAACCTTATTATCTTGAGGTAGTGTAACTTCTAACGTTATGCTGAAGTTCTTTTAGATTATGGTAATGCATGATATGAAGCAGCTAAATCAACTTGGATGGCTTAGTAGAAACAGCTTTGTTTCTTAGTGGTTATTAATGTAATTTAAATCTTTTGAGCATCTGTAGCTTTGCTTTTCCTGTAGATGACTCTATTTGTTGTCAACACACCTCAAGTCCACTCGGTAATGGTGCAATAGTGGAGACATCCGACCAGAAAATAATTGTGTTGCGAAGGAGTAGTAATGTTGGGGAATTTCCTAGATCCTTTGTCTTCCCAGGGGGTCATCCAGAGGTATTGAGTCTGGAATTTTTTGGATAAGGATTTTTTTTTCCTTCTTTTAGACCCCAAGGGAGAAGGAATGAGATATTCGAACTAATGACCTTTGCTTCATGAGGTGTGGTTCACAGCCGATTGAGCTACCCCTTGAGGTCATTGAGTCTGGAATTTGAGAATTTGTTCCTCTCCTTTTCATAGATGGGGGCAGTTAGTCTGGCAATGCATGGTTCATTGCAATTTGGCCTTTTGTTTTGGCTGCTGCATATTTGCATTATGTCATCCAGTCATTTATAAGCAGTATCTTGTGGTCTGTAATCGAATCTAAATGATTGTAGGCAGAGTATTGTTCTTCTTTATCCTTTTCAGACAATATCACCTGGATAATCTGGACCTAATGGTCGAATTTCTGATGGTTGTCAGCCCCAAGAAGTTGGAATAACATCCCATCAGTATGTCAAGGACTTGACAGGCTCTGAGCTTATTAACCAGAAAGTTTCTCAGGAGATGTTTGACAGCATAATTCGTGAAGTAGTTGAAGAAATTGGTGTACCTGCGGCGTCCCTTGTAAGCTTCAGTATTGTAATAACCTTGTGAAAACTGCTTGAGCATTTCCCCTGTTCATAAGCGATATTAATTGTTGGTTTTCATGTAGGGGCTTGTTGGGTTAGAGAAATATGTCTTCCGTCTGATTGTTATTTTGTGGCCTTTTATGTAAGTATCTGATATTAATCTTTTGATTCTCATGCAGTGCAGTCCAGTTTTCATTGGTTTATCACGGAGGGAGTTGAATGTCAGACCAGCTGCATTTTTCTTCATCAAGTGTAGTCTGGAGTCAAAGGAAATTCAACAATTGTATTTGAGTGCACAAGATGGCTATGAGTCAACTCAACTCTATGCAGTTTCCATGGTTAGTTTAAAATCCATTTTCTGGACAGCTTATGGTTCATTTTGTAAATGATCAAGCACATAAACAGTATGATGGTTATGGCAATAGTGAGAGATGTATTGGTTGTATAGGTCAGTGAAGTGGTTTTATCTGGTTAGGATTCTGCGGTTGCAATTTCATTGTGATGGGAGCATGGTATGCAGCACTTCTGCAACGGTTGTGGGGACGTGGGAGGGGACATTAGTGTGGTAGCTTTATACCATATTACCATTGGAGAAATTAAGTTTTACTAAATCATAAATGATCATCAAGTTGTTCTTATATCAAGTTGGAATTAAAATTCTTGCTTTGTAAGATATTGTAGATGATTAAATAATTTCGTTGTTTTGTCTCTATTTAGATGTAAGTACTCATCAGTTTTCCTTGTCAGATCGATTTGGAGAACATGACATCAAATATGCCTGGCTGCCATCAAGGTGGATTTGCCCTCTACAAGTTGATGGTAGAAGCTCTGAAGATTACTTGATGGAAGTTCATGACTACTGATCAACTAAAGTCGTCAGTATCTGGTGGCTCAGTAGCTTTGGACGATAATTATAAATGGCATGCATTTTAGTAACACAAAAAATATATATATAATGATCTTCCTGAAATGCCCTAGATCAAGCCATCAACGCGATCTGGGGTAATTCCTAATATACACTGTCCAACCAAGGGTTTAGAAACTTGGTGGTTGGCCAATATATAAAATTGCATAATGATTTGTTATTTTATATGCCCACATGGTTTTGTTTATTCATCAATTGCACACACACTCTTGCACCGTTACAAAATTTTTTTTGCCAAAATATATATCCATGTCAGATTCATAAACACTAGGGATGACAATTTGTGTTCATGTGTCTAGTTCGAGTTGTATCGAAACATGATTATAAACTATGTAAATCAGCTCTAATCCAACTTATTAGTTAAACGAGTAAGATTTCACACTCTTAACCCGTTATTTCGTGTTGAATTTGTAGGTTGTGTCAAATATTATCAGCCCTAATTTGCACACTATGTAGTTGATTTGATGATGTGAAAATCCTTGCAAAACTGATGGGCATTGCATTTTGCTGGAATAATCATGGAAATCAAGTTAGGAAGAGTTAACTCCTTTCGGACCAAGATGGGCCGAGTCATGTTCTTTGTGTAGTCAGAAACTGGTTTCAGTTTTTGAGGAAGAAATTTCTGTTGTTATATTGGCCTCTTGAGAATTTCACACCCGTCTATTACGAAAGGTGTAAATTTTGAAATTCTGTTGTCTATTACCTCACAAATTTTAACTCAATGCACTCGAACCTTACTTTGAAGTTCAATATTAGTTGCCCATTTTGACCGTCAAATGCTCTGTTATTTGGACGTAAACATTTTTCGTTAAACAAACGGAGCATTAAATCACTCAATTAAGTTCGACAAAAAAGCATATAAGCGGTTGTTTGAGAATGAGGTTGATGAGGGTTTTTTTTTTTTTTTTTTTTTTTTTTTTAAAAAAAAAAAAGTTTAAGATTCCTTTTACGTAAATAATAATTTAATCATTTATATATTTTCATCCAACTTAACGGCCAATTTGGATGGAATAGGCAAATTGACCTCGCAATTCAAATAAAGTCTTAGATGCGGTAAGTTAAAGTTTAGTTTGCAGAAAAAGAAGTGTTGTTTATCCGTTAAGCAATTTGTATGTCTTGTGTTATGAGAAATAGAGTTTGAATAACGATTTTTTTTTTTTTTTTTAAATATATAATAAACTTTGTAGGGAGTAGCTTAATTGCTCTGAAGATCTTTGACGAGAACTTTGAAATATCATAACTTTGAAATCTTTGCTTATAATATTCTTCAAATTAATCGAGTGATGCATAAAATAATGAAGTCAAACTCATCTGCATGCTCTTAAGGTTGAATGCCGTTGCATCAAGAGCTATTGTATGCTCTATTTCAAACAATAATATTCTATTTTAGAATTCTTGGAAATAGGTGCTTCCAAAATACACTAGTCCAATCAATCTTCTTTAAGATTGTTGAGAACCACAAAATGGTGCACGTGCTGAATTAATAATTTTTGAAGAACTTAGTAGCTATAATTGTCTTTCAGATACGGAAAGAATCAGAACGAATATTCATGTTAGGCTAGCTAAAGGTTATTTGGCTAACCCTAGAGTAAATTAGGTAAAAAAATCACTCACGTTCGGCTAGTTAATTTTAACAAAAAAAAAAAAAATTGTGAACTTCTACGTAGAGTCAATGGCAGAGCTCGAGGTGGCGGCCGGGAGGGGGCTCATGAGTCATGATCCCCTGGCCCCCACCGAATAATATGGAGAGAAATTCTGTGAAAGCAACTCAAATAAGGAGCTTGAGCGGTTGACTTGCCCACTTAGAATGCCACCAATAATGTTATTTTAATCTTACATATATTGTAAATTAATGTTAAACTTTAAAGATAATATGGCAGCACAGTAGAAATGAAAAGTGATCCTCAGATCGTATTGCCTTTGAATTTGGGCGATGGATGAAGGAAAAAAAAATTTCACTCTTTTTAAAAATATTATATATATATATATATATATTATTTTTTAACTTTATTCTTCAATCTTTCCTCCTATAAACTGAAATCATGGCTTTGCCATTGGGTACAATACTTCCTAAATTAATTTGGTGAGCACTATACACTCACTACACAGATTTTAAAAATATGATCATAAAAAAAAAAAAAAAAGACAAATTTTGAAAAATTTAACCTCTAGAACAAGATGAGTTTTCAAAAATATGACTGGGTGGGCAAATATCTGCTTACCGAATCGAACCAAACCGCTACCGACTAATTTCGGTTCGGTAGTTAGTATAAAATTTGTTCCGAAAGTCAGTTCGGTAACCAAACCACTTTTAATCGATAACCGAACCGAACCGCTTTTTATTTCCACCGATTAACAGAACCAACATAAAATGAAACGACGTCGTTGTAGTAAAAACAAAACATTTGATCCTTTTTTTTTTTCCCTTAAAAAAAATCAAAACGACGTCGTTCATTACCCATGTTAATCGATTTAACGACTTAATCTACTTAACCGATCGCATGTTAACCGCTTAACTATAAGAGACTGCGGTGGCCCAATCACCCATAAAATTGCTTGAAAGTGATCCGACCACTCTCATAAGTTTTTTAAGGGTGGCCGGCACCTCAAAACTGCTTGGAAGTGGTCAGCAACAGCTAAAGAGCCCCTCAAACATTTTTTTTGAGGTGATCTATCACCCAGAAGCAGCCAATAGGAGTGGCCAACCATTTCAAACATGCTTTGTAAGTGATAGGTTATCAAAGACCATATTTTGTTGGCCAACCACTTCAAAAGAAACCAATAGATGGTACTGCATGGTTGCTCCTTTATTTTTATTTTTATTTTGTACTTTTCTGCTCATTTTCAGGAATTGATGGTGTGTTAAATTATTATTATTATTTTTCTTTCTTCTTTTTTTAAGTTGTTACATTTCTAGTAGTTGTTACGATTGTGGAATCACAAGCCCCTGCAATATCTTAGAGGTGTAAGGATCCTAACCTGTAACGATATAACGATGATGATGATTACAGTAAATTAAGTGAAAATGAATCCTGACTTGTTTGTGTTTAAACAGCCACTTAGTTCATGGTATTGTTGTATTTATAGAAGTTTACAAAGCTTCAGTTATGGAAGATGAAGATGCAGAGCATTAGTTACAAAGATTAAGACAAAATAACTTGTTGTCGGCTGTCCAATAAGCTGCAGAACGTTATGAAGGTATGAATCACACACATGTACACATGTATTCATTCCCAAAGGCACCTTAAGGGAAGATTTGCTTAAGACTTATAAAGCCCACAATCTAGGCATACCTTGCAATGTGGGACTCTTAATACACCCCCTCACTTGTAGCATCTTTGGCCAAATAGTGTTCAACATTAGGGGTGTGCAAAACCCGCAATCCCCCCCGCCCCGCAGCACCCGCCCACCCCGCCCCGCAGAGGACCGAGTTTTCGAATTTTTTGCGGTTAGGATCTTAATTTGAGAAATTTATGCGGGCGGGTTGCGG
This sequence comes from Alnus rubra, assembly GCA_028654335.1. NCBI lineage: Eukaryota > Viridiplantae > Streptophyta > Magnoliopsida > Fagales > Betulaceae > Alnus > Alnus rubra. The sequence goes on from JAJPGS010000620.1 coordinate 53,246, forward strand.
TTTAGCCTTTAAAAACGCGGTCTCCGCCCGCCCCACCCCGCACTGCACAAAGGGAAGAAAAAAAAAAAAAAACTAGCTCTATGGTTCAATCATGTGTGAGAAATACAATTTTTATGGTTCAATTTTATGGGATGTTAAAGTGTACACATTTTTATTGTATTGTTATTTGAAATAATCTTTTCATTACTTTTGGAAAAGACAAGAAAATTGATTACATGGAATAGTGAAATATTATAACTTTTTATTCTTTACATTTATTCAATTATGCTTTGTTGATTGGAGAAAATAGAAATCATGTTTCTTAGAATTTTATCTTATAATTAATAAGGCTTTTAGTTTAAAATGTTAATTCCATGAGAAATATTCTTGAATGAAAATATGAATTTAATTTTTTATTTAAAAAACCAGTATTTTTTTTGAATTTTTATTTTTTACAAAATAAAATCAAAATTATGTAAATGCCACTTAAAATACCCGCCCCGCCCCGCACGAACCCTTTCCGCAGTGATCCGCCCCGCACGGTTAGTATTTATCAAGTGCGGTTTGCGGGTTGGAAATTTCCAACCCGCAAAGGTGCGGGGCGGGGCCAAAAAAGGCGGAAACCCGCACCGCCCTGCCCCATGCACACCCCTATTCAACATCGAGAGGGAAGGCCCAACATTATCCAAAGGCTTGTGGCTCTGATACCATAAAGTGAAAAATGAATCACGACTTGTTTGTGTTTAAACAGCCCACTTAGTTCATGGGTATCTTGTTGTATTTATAGAATGTTTACAAAGCTTCAGTTATGGAAGATGAAGATGCAGAGCATTAGTTACAAAAGACTAAAGACAAAAATAACTTTGGTTGTCGGCTGTCCAATAAGCTGCATAGCGTTATGAAGTGTATGAGTCACACACATGTACACATGTACCAACTTCTGACGTTACAAGTGCTAAAGTTATGAGCTGCATGCAGTTATGAGAGTATCTCCAATATACAGTACATTGTTATTAAAGTATAGTTAAATTGATAACGGTATTGACTTCGTAAATGTTAGATTATATTAGAAGATTTGATTTCATAGATTTGTTTTAATTGATTATAATCTCCTATAATCAGATTTGATGATAATCAAATCTATAAATATAGAAGTCTCATGTATTGTAAAAATATCAAGGGAATAAGAGCAACAATGTAATCTTTAGAGCTTTATCATGTAATCGTAAATCATAGACTAAACCACGTTAAATCTTCAAATCTATTTTATTATTTTGTCTTTCTTTATTCTGCTTTTATTTTAATTTTCTTTAGCATTAAATTTTCTTTCAGTAAATAGGATAATTATGGTGAGGGGATTTTTAGGTGCAAGTGTCGCATGAAGGCTCTTTCTTGGGGCCGTGAATTTTTTTTTTTTGGAAACTTCACTTACCTTCATGAA
>JAJPGS010000621.1:0-31783 GCA_028654335.1 Alnus rubra
TATTGATTTAAAAGGCTTGTTGCATATACTAAATGCAATCGTCTTTCCCGCGATAGCGAACTTATGTTTCATACTTTGATTATGTTTTTTATTTTGTTTTGCTAAGGAGCTAGCAAAATGTAAGTTTGGAGGTATTTGATGAGTGCCAAATATTGTATAATAGGATCTCTTAATTTGCATTTGTTAAATCTTTAGTTTTGTTATTTTCTAATATTTTTGGTTAGTTTTGATGTTTTAACGATTTGCAGGTCATTAAAGGAAAAGAACGGTTTTTATGTGGAATTGCAAAAATTGGGAAAGAAGTCTTTACAGCCCATGCAAGCATGACGCTAGAAGTAGAATAGTTATTTAAGATAAGCGCTCGAGCGCCACTTGAGTGCGATCAAGCTCTTAGGCGCTCAAGCACTACTTTAGTGCGATCGAGCGCACTCGGGCATTAGAACCTAGCTCCAATTTTTCTTCTCCGATTTTGGCTTATAACTTCAAGGGCAGAAGCGTAGTTTCCATTCCTTTTGTAACCCTAGGGCTTTTTATTTTTGTTCTTTTCTCTTGAAAGTGAAAAGAAGCTGTGTATGTCTTGTAACCATGAGGGTAGAGGCGGCATTTTCAGATTTTTTAAAAACCCTAGCATTCTTTTCTTTTATTAGAGTTTTGAGGGTAGATGCGCTATTTTGAAAATATGGCCATAAATCCTAGCATTCTTTTCTCCTATTCGGGTTTTGAGGAGTAGAGATGCCATTTTGAAAATACAGGGTTTAACCTAATGTTTTGCTATAAAAACTCCATGATAGGCACCACCTTTCATACAGAACATTGTATATTGTTAGGGAAATTTTATCCCCACTTTGGAGTGGGGCCAGGTTTGCCCCAGAGTGGGATTTCGGACCCCGGAATGGGTTAGTCCCCGGAAGTGAGCCTTGGTCGCAGGAAGCCTTCAATAATTATGAGACCAGTCAAATCAAGTCAGAGAAGATATCAGACGTCCCATTGGACAGTGCGCGTGACAAGGGCAAAATGGACATATAGCATGCAGGGATATAAAAGGGAGTAAAGAAAAATCATTAGAAGCAGGATCTACTAATCTCTCTCTCTCCTCTTCTCCCTCTTCTTTAAATACTGGACTGACTTGATCGTCGGAGGAGGCTCCGCCGGCCACCCCCGGCGGGTCTTTATTGTTTTGCAGGTCAGGGCTCGGATGAAGGGACGTCTCTGATGATGCCACGTCACCGGCTCAAAAATATCACCAACAATTGGCGCCGTCTGGGAACGACATCGTCGTTCGTACAAAAACTCAAAATGGTGACTGATGGTAAGAGACCTCCTTCATTGAGAGAGGGCGAGTGGAGCAGATCTGGATCCACGTTTGACAGGTCTACACTCAAGAACAGCATATCCGTACTCGTATGCTGAGATTTTATGAAGATCCAAGCTGGAGTGGCTCCTTGTTAACAACTGAGCCGAAAGCAAAGCCGACTTTCGCCAAGTATGAATATGTGTGGGGACGGGCTAGTAGATTTGGATTCATCAGCATCGAAATGGAGTCCGACCACCGAGCTTGGTTTGTATTTATTTCCACATGTGTGAGAGGAAAAAGCTCCTAATATTTAATTTATTTGTCATGGAAGTGACTTTGTCAGAAGATAAAAGGTGAAGAGGTGGCCACGTCTCAAGCTAAGGAAAAGAAAGAAAAGAAGAAATCATGAGAAAGGTGGCTTTACGAGTATGAAGGGAAAAGTATCTGATATCAAATTTAAAGTTAAGGATGTGCATATTATTTTGTTGGGTCTTGTGCAACTTTTTCATGCAAATTTCAAATGACTCTGACAGTACCATTAAGTATGTGTGTGACGAACCAATATTTATGTCCAAGAGAGATAAAAGGTTCAGAGTGGGCCACGTTTCAAAGAACAATAAATAATGAGGAATGAAAACGTTGTTTGCTGTGCAGTTCGTATTCTCGGGTTTCAAAATGACATTCCTCTGACAGTTTCATTAATGGCACCTCGCGAGTAGCGAAGCAACCTTTGAAAAATTTATCGAGGACTTATGTTCAGAGGCTCCCCTCCCATCCGAGAAGGTAGTTCCGGGTTATCTCCGAGGACCCGTCGAGATCAAGAGGTTAGTTCGGAAAAATTTCTCCGCGGTTATGTTCAAGATTAAGGGGCCCATTCCTAGAGGATGGTCGGAGGGCTTCTGTCCCCAACAAAATAGTTATGGGTACTAGAGCTTCGGAATGCAAAAAAGAAAAGAAAAAAGGAGAAACATACAGGCATAGTTATGAAGCTATGAAGCTAGTTATGAAGCTACTTTTCATCTCGGACACATACAGTAGGCAGGTTGGCAAACCTACCCGAGTTCGGGCTTAAAGATCCAAATGGAGGGGAGACTTCGCACGCTCTTCAAAGGTCGGAGGGGCTGAGATAAGTTCCCTTTTCTCTTTTTATTCCATTTTATCAAATTCTGGATATTAAATATTGATAGCAGGAATTAAGAAGGAAAGGCAGAACAGTAGCCATGCTCGTGGTCCCCGGACAGGTTAGACCACAAAATGGAAGGAGAACAAAGTTTGCGAGGACGCAAAAGCATACGTGCTCAACGGGTTTCAAAGGATCGGCGGTTCCGGGTACAGAGAGGCTAGGTCCGGGGAGAACGGACCTGTCAGGCATTTTCGGGCCTCGGCAAGGTTGACGAAAAAACTCCGGTCGACCTCTCCCAGAAGACTCTTCAGAGCTCAACTGGTTGTTCCTAGGTCCGGGATCCCTTCAGAGGCCGGGGAGGCCGAGATAAGCCCACTTTCCTCTTCTCATTTCATTTTATTAAATATTTAAAATTGAAATCGTCTCTCTGACGGTTAACAATGACCAGTGAATAATTGTGCCTCTATATCCAGTGCTTCAGAGCACAAATACGGAGAATTTTAATAATTTTGTAATTCCAGTAATAAGGGTTAGATATGCTCCTTTACAAAATAGCCTAGAATTTATTTACAAAAAATAAGGAGCTATGGTAGCTCCAAACTTTGAGCAACAGAGACTACTTCCTGGAATCGAGTGTAAGGAGCAGGTCTTTGAGCTCATGCTATCTTGTCTCCTGCTTGGATTTATTGATCTTTTTCTATAGCCTTTTTGCAGGAGCTTTGTTTTTATTATACAAACAAATAAAGCGAAAAGGAAAGCTCTCGACGTTACATTCCGAGAGCACTGTTTGGGGGCAGGAGATGGACTAATTTCCGATGATATTCCCGGAATATAATAAATAAAATCTGGCGAGGAGGTGACCTCGTTAAAAAAACTATGGAAGAGGAGTGAGAACCTCGGTAAAAAATCAGGAACCCGCCCTTAACAGTGGATTACCGGGGAATCGAGGAGGTGACCTCGTTAAAAAACTATGGAAGAGAGTGAGAACCTCGGTAAAAAATCAGGAACCCGCCCTTAACAGGGGATTACCGGGGGAATCGAGGAGGTGACCTCGTTAAAAAACTATGGAAGAGGAGTAAGAACCTCGGTAAAAAATCAGGAACCCGCCCTTAACAGGGGATTACCGGGGGAATCGAGGAGGTGACCTCGTTAAAAAACTATGGAAGAGGAGTGAGAACCTCGGTAAAAATCAGGAACCCGCCCTTAACAGGGGATTACCGGGGGAATCGAGGAGGTGACCTCGTTAAAAAAACTATGGAAGAGGAGTAAGAACCTCGGTAAAAAATCAGGAACCCGCCCTTAACAGGGGATTACCGGGGGAATCGAGGAGGTGACCTCGTTAAAAAATAAAGGATTAATTTTTACAAGCTCTTGTTGCCACACAAGCTGTTCGGGTCTATGTTCCCAAGACAAATCACTCCGGCCAGCTTTCCTCAGACCGGAGTGCTTTGGGGGGTAAGAGCGTGGAAGATTGATTTCAAGATTGGTTGTCAAATATTTGATATGTAAAATCCCGTTAACATTTCTGATGACATTTTCGATAACTTCCGGATTAAATTAAAGGAAGAGGAGTAATAACCTCGTTAAAAAATCGGAAGAGGAGTCATAACCTCGTTAAAAAATCGGGAGAGGAGTCATAACCTCGTTAAAAAATCGGAAGAGGATCATAACCTCGTTAAAAAATCGGGAAAGGAGTCATAACCTCGTTAAAAAATCGGAAGAGGAGTCATAACCTCGTTAAAAAAATCGGGAGAGGAGTCATAACCTCGTTAAAAAATCGGGAGAGGAGTAATAACCTCGAGAAAAGTCCAATTTTGGACAAAGAACCACCCCCTTGGTAGAGGACAGGGGGGTGATGAGGAAAGTCCGATCTCGGACAATGGACCACCCTCTCGGTAGAGGACAGGGGGGTGACGAAAAAAGTCCGATCTCGGACAAAGGATCTCCCCTCCTGGTAGAGGACCAGGGAGGTGAGGAGAAAAGTCCAATTTTGGACGAAGAACCACCCCCCTTGGTAGAGGACAGGGGGTGATGAGGAAAGTCCAATCTCGGACAATGGACCACCCCTCTCGGTAGAGGACAGGGGGGTGACGAAAAAAGTCTGATCTCGGACAAAGGATCTCCCCTTCTGGTAGAGGACCAGGGAGGTGAGGAGAAAAGTCCAATTTTGGACAAAGAACCACCCCCCTTGGTAGAGGACAGGGGGGTGATGAGGAAAGTCCGATCTCGGACAATGGACCACCCCTCTCGGTAGAGGACAGGGGGGTGACGAAAAAAGTCCGATCTCGGACAAAGGATCTCCCCTCCTGGTAGAGGACCAGGGAGGTGAGGAGAAAAGTCCAATTTTGGACAAAGAACCACCCCCCTTGGTAGAGGTCAGGGGGTGATGAGGAAAGTCCGATCTCGGACAATGGACCACCCCTCTCGGTAGAGGACAGGGGGGTGACGAAAAAAGTCCATCTCGGACAAAGGATCTCCCCTCCTGGTAGAGGACCAGGGAGGTGAGGAGAAAAGTCCAATTTTGGACAAAGAACCACCCCCCTTGGTAGAGGACAGGGGGGTGATGAGGAAAGTCCGATCTCGGACAATGGACCACCCCTCTCGGTAGAGGACAGGGGGGTGACGAAAAATGTCCAATCTCGGACAAAGGATCTCCCCTCCTGGTAGAGGACCAGGGAGGTGAGGAGAAAAGTCCAATTTTGGACAAAGAACCACCCCCCTTGGTAGAGGACAGGGGGGTGATGAGGAAAGTCCGATCTCGGACAATGGACCACCCTCTCGGTAGAGGACAGGGGGGTGACGAAAAAAGTCCAATCTCGGACAAAGGATCTCCCCTCCTGGTAGAGGACCAGGGAGGTGAGGAGAAAAGTCCAATTTTGGACAAAGAACCACCCCCCTTGGTAGAGGACAGGGGGGTGATGAGGAAAGTCCGATCTCGGACAATGGACCACCCTCTCGGTAGAGGACAGGGGGGTGACGAAAAAAGTCCGATCTCGGACAAAGGATCTCCCCTCCTGGTAGAGGACCAGGGAGGTGAGGAGAAAAGTCCAATTTTGGACAAAGAACCACCCCCTTGGTAGAGGACAGGGGGGTGATGAGGAAAGTCCGATCTCGGACAATGGACCACCCCTCTCGGTAGAGGACAGGGGGTGACGAAAAAAGTCCGATCTCGGACAAAGGGTCTCCCCTCCTGGTAGAGGACCAGGGAGGTGAGGAGAAAAGTCCAATTTTGGACAAAGAACCACCCCCTTGGTAGAGGACAGGGGGGTGATGAGGAAAGTCCGATCTCGGACAATGGACCACCCTCTCGGTAGAGGACAGGGGGGTGACGAAAAAAGTCCGATCTCGGACAAAGGATCTCCCCTCCTGGTAGAGGACCAGGGAGGTGAGGAGAAAAGTCCAATTTTGGACAAAGAACCACCCCCCTTGGTAGAGGACAGGGGGGTGATGAGGAAAGTCCGATCTCGACAATGGACCACCCCTCTCGGTAGAGGACAGGGGGGTGACGAAAAAAGTCCGATCTCGGACAAAGGATCTCCCCTCCTGGTAGAGGACCAGGGAGGTGAGGAGAAAAGTCCAATTTTGGACAAAGAACCACCCCCTTGGTAGAGGACAGGGGGGTGATGAGGAAAGTCCGATCTCGGACAATGGACCACCCCTCTCGGTAGAGGACAGGGGGGTGACGAAAAAAGTCCGATCTCGGACAAAGGATCTCCCCTCCTGGTAGAGGACCAGGGAGGTGAGGAGAAAAGTCCAATTTTGGACAAAGAACCACCCCCTTGGTAGAGGACAGGGGGGTGATGAGGAAAGTCCGATCTCGGACAATGGACCACCCCTCTCGGTAGAGGACAGGGGGGTGACGAAAAAAGTCCAATCTCGGACAAAGGATCTCCCCTCCTGGTAGAGGACCAGGGAGGTGAGGAGAAAAGTCCAATTTTGGACAAAGAACCACCCCCCTTGGTAGAGGACAGGGGGGTGATGAGGAAAGTCCGATCTCGGACAATGGACCACCCCTCTCGGTAGAGGACAGGGGGGTGACGAAAAAAGTCCAATCTCGGACAAAGGATCTCCCCTCCTGGTAGAGGACCAGGGAGGTGAGGAGAAAAGTCCAATTTTGGACAAAGAACCACCCCCCTTGGTAGAGGACAGGGGGGTGATGAGGAAAGTCCGATCTCGGACAATGGACCACCCCTCTCGGTAGAGGACAGGGGGGGTGACGAAAAAAGTCCGATCTCGGACAAAGGATCTCCCCTCCTGGTAGAGGACCAGGGAGGTGAGGAGAAAAGTCCAATTTTGGACAAAGAACCACCCCCTTGGTAGAGGACAGGGGGGTGATGAGGAAAGTCCGATCTCGGACAATGGACCACCCCTCTCGGTAGAGGACAGGGGGGTGACGAAAAAAGTCCGATCTCGGACAAAGGATCTCCCCTCCTGGTAGAGGACCAGGGAGGTGAGGAGAAAAGTCCAATTTTGGACAAAGAACCACCCCCTTGGTAGAGGACAGGGGGGTGATGAGGAAAGTCCGATCTCGGACAATGGACCACCCCTCTCGGTAGAGGACAGGGGGGTGACGAAAAAAGTCCGATCTCGGACAAAGGATCTCCCCTCCTGGTAGAGGACCAGGGAGGTGAGGAGAAAAGTCCAATTTTGGACAAAGAACCACCCCCCTTGGTAGAGGACAGGGGGGTGATGAGGAAAGTCCGATCTCGGACAATGGACCACCCCTCTCGGTAGAGGACAGGGGGTGACGAAAAAAGTCCATCTCGGACAAAGGATCTCCCCTCCTGGTAGAGGACCAGGGAGGTGAGGAGAAAAGTCCAATTTGGACAAAGAACCACCCCCTTGGTAGAGGACAGGGGGGTGATGAGGAAAGTCCGATCTCGGACAATGGACCACCCCTCTCGGTAGAGGACAAAGGGGTGACGAAAAAAGTCCAATCTCGGACAAAGGATCTCCCCTCCTGGTAGAGGACCAGGGAGGTGAGGAGAAAAGTCCAATTTGGACAAGAACCACCCCCCTTGGTAGAGGACAGGGGGGTGATGAGGAAAGTCCGATCTCGGACAATGGACCACCCCTCTCGGTAGAGGACAGGGGTGACGAAAAAAGTCTATCTCGGACAAAGGATCTCCCCTCTGGTAGAGGACCAGGGAGGTGAGGAGAAAAGTCCAATTTGGACAAAGAACCACCCCCCTTGGTAGAGGACAGGGGGGTGATGAGGAAAGTCCGATCTCGGACAATGGACCACCCCTCTCGGTAGAGGACAGGGGGGTGACGAAAAAAGTCCGATCTCGGACAAAGGATCTCCCCTCTGGTAGAGGACCAGGAGGTGAGGAGAAAAGTCCAATTTTGGACAAAGAACCACCCCCCTTGGTAGAGGTCAGGGGGTGATGAGGAAAGTCCGATCTCGGACAATGGACCACCCCTCTCGGTAGAGGACAGGGGGGTGACGAAAAAAGTCCGATCTCGGACAAAGGATCTCCCCTCCTGGTAGAGGACCAGGGAGGTGAGGAGAAAAGTCCAATTTTGGACAAAGAACCACCCCCCTTGGTAGAGGACAGGGGGGTGATGAGGAAAGTCCGATCTCGGACAATGGACCACCCCTCTCGGTAGAGGACAGGGGGGTGACGAAAAATGTCCAATCTCGGACAAAGGATCTCCCCTCCTGGTAGAGGACCAGGGAGGTGAGGAGAAAAGTCCAATTTTGGACAAAGAACCACCCCCTTGGTAGAGGACAGGGGGTGATGAGGAAAGTCCGATCTCGGACAATGGACCACCCCTCTCGGTAGAGGACAGGGGGGTGACGAAAAAAGTCCAATCTCGGACAAAGGATCTCCCCTCCTGGTAGAGGACCAGGGAGGTGAGGAGAAAAGTCCAATTTTGGACAAAGAACCACCCCCCTTGGTAGAGGACAGGGGGGTGATGAGGAAAGTCCGATCTCGGACAATGGACCACCCCTCTCGGTAGAGGACAGGGGGGTGACGAAAAAAGTCCATCTCGGACAAAGGATCTCCCCTCCTGGTAGAGGACCAGGGAGGTGAGGAGAAAAGTCCAATTTGGACAAAGAACCACCCCCCTTGGTAGAGGACAGGGGGGTGATGAGGAAAGTCCGATCTCGGACAATGGACCACCCCTCTCGGTAGAGGACAGGGGGTGACGAAAAAAGTCCGATCTCGGACAAAGGGTCTCCCCTCCTGGTAGAGGACCAGGGAGGTGAGGAGAAAAGTCCAATTTTGGACAAAGAACCATCCCCCTTGGTAGAGGACAGGGGGGTGATGAGGAAAGTCCGATCTCGGACAATGGACCACCCCTCTCGGTAGAGGACAGGGGGGTGACGAAAAAAGTCCGATCTCGGACAAAGGATCTCCCCTCCTGGTAGAGGACCAGGGAGGTGAGGAGAAAAGTCCAATTTTGGACAAAGAACCACCCCCTTGGTAGAGGACAGGGGGGTGATGAGGAAAGTCCGATCTCGGACAATGGACCACCCCTCTCGGTAGAGGACAGGGGGGTGACGAAAAAAGTCCGATCTCGGACAAAGGATCTCCCCTCCTGGTAGAGGACCAGGGAGGTGAGGAGAAAAGTCCAATTTTGGACAAAGAACCACCCCCCTTGGTAGAGGTCAGGGGGTGATGAGGAAAGTCCGATCTCGGACAATGGACCACCCCTCTCGGTAGAGGACAGGGGGGTGACGAAAAAAGTCCGATCTCGGACAAAGGATCTCCCCTCCTGGTAGAGGACCAGGGAGGTGAGGAGAAAAGTCCAATTTTGGACAAAGAACCACCCCCTTGGTAGAGGACAGGGGGTGATGAGGAAAGTCCGATCTCGGACAATGGACCACCCCTCTCGGTAGAGGACAGGGGGGTGACGAAAAAAGTCCAATCTCGGACAAAGGATCTCCCCTCCTGGTAGAGGACCAGGGAGGTGAGGAGAAAAGTCCAATTTTGGACAAAGAACCACCCCCTTGGTAGAGGACAGGGGGGTGATGAGGAAAGTCCGATCTCGGACAATGGACCACCCCTCTCGGTAGAGGACAGGGGGTGACGAAAAAAGTCCAAACTCGGACAAAGGATCTCCCCTCCTGGTAGAGGACCAGGGAGGTGAGGAGAAAAGTCCAATTTTGGACAAAGAACCACCCCCTTGGTAGAGGACAGGGGGTGATGAGGAAAGTCCGATCTCGGACAATGGACCACCCCTCTCGGTAGAGGACAGGGGGGTGACGAAAAAAGTCCAATCTCGGACAAAGGATCTCCCCTCCTGGTAGAGGACCAGGGAGGTGAGGAGAAAAGTCCAATTTTGGACAAAGAACCACCCCCCTTGGTAGAGGACAGGGGGGTGATGAGGAAAGTCCGATCTCGGACAATGGACCACCCCTCTCGGTAGAGGACAGGGGGGTGACGAAAAAAGTCCGATCTCGGACAAAGGGTCTCCCCTCCTGGTAGAGGACCAGGGAGGTGAGGAGAAAAGTCCAATTTTGGACAAAGAACCATCCCCCTTGGTAGAGGACAGGGGGGTGATGAGGAAAGTCCGATCTCGGACAATGGACCACCCCTCTCGGTAGAGGACAGGGGGGTGACGAAAAAAGTCCGATCTCGGACAAAGGATCTCCCCTCCTGGTAGAGGACCAGGGAGGTGAGGAGAAAAGTCCAATTTTGGACAAAGAACCACCCCCTTGGTAGAGGACAGGGGGGTGATGAGGAAAGTCCGATCTCGGACAATGGACCACCCCTCTCGGTAGAGGACAGGGGGGTGACGAAAAAAGTCCGATCTCGGACAAAGGATCTCCCCTCCTGGTAGAGGACCAGGGAGGTGAGGAGAAAAGTCCAATTTTGGACAAAGAACCACCCCCCTTGGTAGAGGACAGGGGGTGATGAGGAAAGTCCGATCTCGGACAATGGACCACCCCTCTCGGTAGAGGACAAAGGGTGACGAAAAAAGTCCAATCTCGGACAAAGGATCTCCCCTCCTGGTAGAGGACCAGGGAGGTGAGGAGAAAAGTCCAAATTTGGACAAAGAACCACCCCCCTTGGTAGAGGACAGGGGGGTGATGAGGAAAGTCCGATCTCGGACAATGGACCACCCCTCTCGGTAGAGGACAGGGGGGTGACGAAAAAAGTCCGATCTCGGAAAAAGGATCTCCCCTCCTGGTAGAGGACCAGGGAGGTGAGGAGAAAAGTCCAATTTTGGACAAAGAACCACCCCCCTTGGTAGAGGACAGGGGGGTGATGAGGAAAGTCCGATCTCGGACAATGGACCACCCCTCTCGGTAGAGGACAGGGGGGTGACGAAAAAAGTCCGATCTCAGACAAAGGATCTCCCCTCCTGGTAGAGGACCAGGGAGGTGAGGAGAAAAGTCCAATTTTGGACAAAGAACCACCCCCCTTGGTAGAGGACAGGGGGGTGATGAGGAAAGTCCGATCTCGGACAATGGACCACCCCTCTCGGTAGAGGACAGGGGGGTGACGAAAAAAGTCCGATCTTGGACAAAGGATCTCCCCTCCTGGTAGAGGACCAGGGAGGTGAGGAGAAAAGTCCAATTTTGGACAAAGGACCACCCCCCTTGGTAGAGGACAGGGGGGTGATGAGAAAAGTCCAATATCTCGGACAGGGGGGTGATGGCAGCCGGAGATGACACTAGTTAATTTGCCGATATTAAAGACAGAAATAATTATGGCAGCTCGTCTGTCATCAGGAGCTATCTATACTTGGGGTTATATCAAGGACGAGAAATTTCCAGTCTAACGACCTGGAAGTCGAATAGGGAAACTGGGGTGATTACCTCTTCTTTGAAGAAATGGAAAGGGCAACTGCGCCTCTGGCCGTCCCCGAACTTCAGGCATGCCGGTTAACGGGCATCCATCTACCAAAAGAAATTAATGGTCCGACGAAAGGTTTCCGACTATTGGGAACGGTGGATATGTTAAAATGCCATCGGAATCATTGTCCGGGGAAGCATAATGCTAATGCTTGGCCGATGTTGTGCGGGCGTAATTTTACGATTTATGAGACATCCATTTCGGTGGTAATCCGAGGAAATTATTAGAGATTAATTTGGAATTCACGTCGTGAGGGCGTAACTTTCGTCAAAAGAGAAGATTTTATTAGATTTACTCAGAGGGCACATGTACATGAAGACGAAGAGAACAGACAACCCCGAAGGAATACTATGCCTAGTGGTCATCTGATTGCAAATAATCCTGACACTGCAAAGAGGAACTGCCTGGAAACCTTGAGGGGATCATCCGCGCAAATTCCAAGCGCGGCTTGAACAGCTGGGCTCCCACGAGTCGTCGGGGCAAAAGTTGGGTGCTGCGCAGTTCCTGCAGGTTGGACAGGAACAGGTTGGTGTGAAGCCAGAAGACACACACCCCTGTACGCCTAAAGCCGGAGATCGCACCTTCGATAGAACCGCCATGGAGAGCCGATGCTTCATGGCGGCGAACTTCTAAATCAAAACCATCCTTAATGGATTTGTGAATATGCTCGGTCGTGAAGACCGCACCAGGAATGAAGAACATTGCAAAGAATTTTTTGAAGAGTTCACATAGAATGAGAGGTAAAATCCGATCCCAGGGAAAGGAATAAAAAGAAAGGAAGATCTACTCAAATGGGTACTCTCAAGGCCAATGACATTCCAGTGAAGGAAAGTGTGAATATATAGAAAAGCCATAATGATCACTACGTGCACGATTTACGGGGTGTTAGGTGCGCCTAACTGATGGTGAATTTATGACAGAAATAAATTCTCGATTGCCTGCCGTAAATGGCTTGGAGCCGCGTAATGCGGCAGTAGAAGAAACACTTGAGTTTTCCCGGGATCCTAGGAAAGCACTACGTGGATTGGATGAAGAATGGCCGGTGGGATTGGTCGGATTATAGAGGCTCCATTGGGTCAATTCTCGCTACCTTTATAACAAAGATAGGAGAATTGGGGGGTAATTGTTAGGGAAATATTTATCCCCACTTTGGAGTGGGGCCAGGTTTGCCCCAGAGTGGGATTTCGGACCCCGGAATGGGTTAGTCCCCGGAAGTGAGCCTTGGTCGCAGGAAGCCTTCAATAATTATGAGACCAGTCAAATCAAGTCAGAGAAGATATCAGACGTCCCCATTGGACAGTGCGCGTGACAAGGGCAAAATGGACATATAGCATGCAGGGATATAAAAGGGAGTAAAGAAAAATCATTAGAAGCAGGATCTACTAATCTCTCTCTCTCCTCTTCTCCCTCTTCTTTAAATACTGGACTGACTTGATCGTCGGAGGAGGCTCCGCCGGCCACCCCCCGGCGGGTCTTTATTGTTTTGCAGGTCAAAGCTCGGATGAAGGGACGTCTCTGATGATGCCACGTCACCGGATCAAAAATATCACCAACATATATACACATCATTTTTCAAGAGCATGTTTTTAGCTCTTTTTCTTTTCTTTTCTTTTGTAATTTAGTTTAATTTCTGTCTTTTTATTTTCTCCATTTCTTTAGTTTCTTTTATTTTTATGTTTTCATTACAAGTTTGGTCGGTGTTTTTATTCATGAGAGACTAAATCTTCAACTAAGGTTGAAGATGAAGTCTCGTCATTGATTAGATTATGTATTTTCATGTTTTGTTCATATAATCCTAATGTATGTTCATTTCAATTCAATTAAAGGATTAAAACTCTTTTAATTGATTGTTTCGATTAATATATGTGCAAATGTTGGATATTCAATGTGTTTCATCCAATAGATACATCGAATCTTTTAATTTAATTTGGATATCCATTGTGATTTGTTAATCAAACAAATATATTGGATGATTTTGAATTAAATTGGATATTCATTGTGATTTGTAGAAATGATGAATACATTGAATCTTTCAATAGGTAATTTTATGAAACTTCTTAGAGATTATTTTTCTCTCAGAGACTTACACAGGCATCGAAGTGAGACCTCACCAGCACCTCAGCGAGTTCTCTCTGATTTTAGTTATTTTGTAGCGATTGTGGGAACGTGAAATACATCGAAGAACATGTCGTTCACACCGTACATACCAGAAACTGTTCTTACAGAGAATATTATTTTTTGGGTTCTCATCTCAGTTGTTGAGAATAATATTTTTTGGGGTCTAATTTCTATTATCGAGTATTTTTTGCCTCGATTTTTATCATTCAAGATTTTTGGTTGAATTATGGAGTCATTTGGAATGATTGATAAAGGAGTTTATGGTAGGTTTAATTTTTAACTTTATCGAAGAGTCAAAGAAAAATATTCTAGCTAAGGGTGCATTTTGGAATTTTATTTTCGGAAAGTCCTTCACTCTTTGGTACCGAGTGCCTAGCAGGTGTGAGGCAGTTTGGGGTCACCAAAGCCCTGGTCTCGAGCAAGGTGTTGAAGGTCGATGCTCCCGCTCAGTATTGAAGATTGATGCTCTGTGCTCGGTATTAAAATCTGATGCTTTGCAGTTCGTATTGAAAGCCATGGTCCCTTGCGGGCAAAAAACACTCAATCCCGACTAGACACATGATGGCATGGCCGAAGCTCTGCAATCAGTATTGAAGGCCAAGTATAATCCCAATTATGAGTAAAAACAGATTCCTAATGCTCGACCAGCTAGACAGGTAAGCCATGAGAATGGGAGGCAACGAATATGGAGATAAATAGCGAAGGGCCCCTGTCAAATAAGCACACTACATTACAAATACTACAATCACACTGCATCAGCATAAGAATATATATATATATATATATTTTTTTTTTCAAGAAAGAGACGAGATCACATGTCCAATAGTGATCCCGGCCCAAATTTATTAGATAAAAGCCTCACTTTTGGCCGAGGAATACCATGATAACATCCAAAAAAATCACAGGATTTACAAAGAAAACATCCCATGAAAACAGTAAAACACAACTCACTTTATTCTTAAGCAAGATAAACCACATTTATCTATCCGTAAAATCCCTTTGAGTTCCTTGGGAATATTATTCGAAGTATAGTCATGCGTAATCCCTGCACTACCACTTTTACTGAGCCAGTCCGCAGCTTGGTTCCCCTCTCTAAGCACATGTTTAATCCGAGTATTTAGGCCACTGAGAAGAAAAACTATTTCCTCCCAAAAATCCTCCAAGTACCAAACCCGACAACTACCTTTCTCAAACCAAGTCACAAGCAAAGATGAGTCAAGTTCAACAACAATATTATGTAAACCCATCGCCTTACATTTTCGCAAACCAATAAGAACCCCCAATAATTCTGCTTTATTATTCGAACCAATACCAATATACTCCGAAAAGGCAAAGATTAAATTACCTGTATGGTCTCTAGTTAGACCCCCTGCACCTGAAATCCCCGGATTCTCCAAACTACTGCCATCCGTATTTAATTTGAACCAACCCAGCTCTGGCTTCTCCCAAGCAACTGCAATGAACCTACTCTTCGCATGAGAAACAGTGGGCAGATTTAATTCTTGAAGAATTGCTTGATCACGATGATGCAGATTACCGGTATCCCTGAGCCTCAAGCCAACCCAATAAATCCAGTATTTAACCTTCCGCCACAAAACATTAAAACAATCCTTTTGACCCTCCATACGAGCCGAACATCTCCATATCCATAAATTCCAAGTAATGATACTAGGAATCAACCCAATCAAATTACCAACCTTTGTAGATTTTTTGGATCTACGAAACCAAGCTTCAACAGTACCTAACCAAGACCTAGTAGCCACATAAGGCATACCCAGGAAACTAGAACACATTTTCCAAAGGTTAGCCGCAATCTTACCACTATAGAGCACATGATCCAAGTCCTCAATGTCACCCTGTGGACAACATTCACATTTAGAGGCTATAGAGACACCAATGCGCCTTATCCGGTCATCCACACTCAAGCTATTAGTCATTGCCTTCCACACAATAACTGAAATTTTTTTTGGTAAAGCAGAGTGCCAAATCCAGTTCGTCCATTGCTGCTTTGGAACCGAAATCCGAAGCCAGTCCCAAACACTTTTTGTTGAAAAACTCCCATCCCTATTTCCAAGCCATATTAACCGATCCATTCCTGGTTTAGTACCATCAACCTGAGCAAAAATATCATCAGCAACCTCTTGACCCACTAGCTGAACAACCAAGTCCACATCCCAACTATGATCAACCATGCAATCTTTGATTTTTAGTAAAGGCAAATCAGATATCTGAATCTTCTGACATATAGGACCCGACTCCATCCACTTGTCCCGCCAAAATGATAGGTTCCCTTCTTTGACACGCCAAAAGGACTTGTCAATAACCAGAGGAATGGAATTAATAAGCATTTTCCAAAATCTAGAGCCTTTAGAGGAGTCCACAAGGGAGATATGTTGATTTTTCACGTATTTAGCTTTAAAGAAACATCCATGGTATCCTCCGAGAGGAATTTTCAGGCAAATTTGGATTGAAGAGAGCTGTAAACATCCATGATATTTCTGATCCCCACACCGCCTTCATCCACGGGCCTACAAACCGAATCCCAGCACACCCATTTCCTCTTTGGCCTTCCTTCAGACGCACCCCAGAAAAAAGTGCTAAAAAGTCTGTTGATCTTCCCAAATATTTTCTTGGGCACAGGTAAGACTGATAATAAATGCACAGGCAAACTTGAAAGAACGTGCTTAATCAAAAGTAATCTGGCACCAGCAGAAAGGTATCTCATCTTCCAACCCTCAATCTTTTTAGAAATTTTAACTAACAAATCATCAAAATACCAAGCTTTAACCCTACCAGGGAAAATGGGAACCCCCAAATAACGCGTCGGGAAATTCCCCATCGAAAACCCAGAAATCCGAATCAGCTCATGACGCCTAGAATCTGGAATACGGTTAGAAAGAAAAATAGAAGATTTCGAGGCGTTGACCACTTGACCAGACCACTGGGCATAAATATCAAGAACATCTAAAATGCTCCTCACATCTTTCTTTCTACCAGTCGAAAAAATGACCATATCGTCCGCATAAAGCAAATGGGATATTAAAGGGCCTTTTCTAGGCTGTAAATAGTGTCCAATAGTCCCATCCTGAACTTTCTTCCGCAACAACCTAGAAAACACCTCCTCCACCAAAATAAATAAATAAGGGGATAGAGGATCCCCCTGGCGAAGACCCCTACCGGCCTTAAAAAAACCTTTGGAAGTGCCATTCATCACCACAGAGAACCAAGAAGAAGAAACACAGTTGGAGATCAACTTACAAAACCCCAAGGAAAACCCGAACGCATTCAGCACTTGCATTAAAAAATTCCAATCTATTGTATCATAAGCCTTGGCCATATCAATTTTCATCATAATGTTGCCCCCCCGAATTGGTTTATTTATGTCTTGAACCAGTTCCTAAGTAAGACTTATGTTCTCAAAAATACTTCTGCCAGGCAGAAAGGCTCCTTGCTCCTCAGAAACCAAACGACACAAAACAGCAGATAATCGGTTCACAATCAGCTTAGAACATATTTTATACACAACCGAGCAAAGGCTAATAGGCCTAAATTTATCAAAGGAACTTGGGTCCGGCACTTTCGGAATTAAAACAATAAAGGAAGCGGTGTAATACCTCAGAAAAGCCGTACCTGCAAAAAAATCCTTGACTGGCTCGACCAAGTCTGTCTGAATAAAATCCCAACAATGTTGGAAAAAACCAGAAGTAAAACCATCTGGCCCAGGGCTACTATTAATCGGAATATCAAACAAAGCATCATGAATTTCCTGCTTCGTTGGGCTCCGACATAAATTCAAATTTTCAGCTTCCCTCACCTCTTCTTGGATGATACCTGATAAACTAAGCACCGACTCCGAATCCCTGCGACTCAAAAACTCAGCAAAGTGAACAACCGCTTCATTATGAATCTCTTCCGGCGTAGATAGCGTTCTACCATCAGGGAGTTTCATCGAGTTAATAATATTCCTCTTCCTAGTCTGCAAAGCTGCAAAAAAAGAAGCATTAACCTCCCCATGCCCTATCCACGTATTTTTAATTTTTTGAGCAATTCTGGATTCCTCTCGTTTCATCCAAGTATTTAATTCCGCTTGAGCCTCTTTCATATCCGCTTCCACTTCTTGTGAATAAGCCTCTTGCAATTGATATTCTTTTTGCTCAACTTTTTCCTCCAGACATTTTAAGTGCATCGTAGTCCAACCAAAAACCTCACGATTCCATCTTCTAAGAGCAATTTTAACTTTTTTCAATTTATAAGCAAGTTTCCACAAACCAGCTCCATCCACTTCCTCCTTCCAAAGATTATGAACAAACTCCCCAAAACCTTCATGCAACGTCCACATCTGTTGGAATCTAAAAATGCTAGGGCCATACCTTTTATCCGATCTCTCCAACCGAAGCGATATAGGCGCATGATCTGACGATTTCCGAGGTAAATGCTTTAAAGAAACCGTCGACCATCTATCCAAAAACCTTGTATTACACAAAGCCCTATCCAAACGAGCCCAACTACGAGACAAACCTCCACGCCCATTACACCAAGACAATTTATTTCCAGAAAACGGCACGTCGATCAGACCACCATTTTGAATAAAAGAGGAAAAATCTTCCATAGCCCTTGGCAGACGCGGACATCCTCCTCTTCGCTCCCCATCGTGACGGATAGTATTAAAATCGCCAATGAGGACCCAAGGCATCTGCAAACCTCCATAAGACAGAAGACAATCCCAGAGCTGCCTTCTCTCCATGTAATTACATTTGGCATAGACAGCAGAAATGAGCAATGAAGAATTAATTATAAAAGTAACCTGCTGATTTGATTCCTGCAGAATACTAACTTGAACCTCCTCTTTCCAAAAAATCCATAATTTACCGCCTGACTCACCATTGGAATAAGACGCATCAAAATTCAACATACCTTGCCAACGTGCAAGATTACAATCTTGACGAAAAGGCTCCGCAATAATTAAAATCTTCGGCTTTAACACTTTAAGCATAGTACGTAATCTAGTCTTCGAGGAGCCGAGACCTCGACAATTCCAAAACAGTAGGTTGTCTAACATTGATCAATCCGTTCAGGCCTGCTTGGAGCCTGTGAAGAGCTGCGAAGTTTCATATTTGTCCTCAGTTTTGGTTTCAAAATTTCAGTATCCGAAACACCATCTTTTTCTTTCGCAAAGTGCGGTAGCACACTTACTCCCTCTAAATCTGAAACAGATCCTGATCTCCTTATCACAGATTTGGGTACTTTTTCGACTCTCCTCCACCCCACATTTTCCTTGGCCAATTCCTCAACATTTTCCTCTAGATTATCCAATATAACATCATCCGGAGAGCCATTTATAGATGTAGTCTCACGTTCCTTTTCATCATTCAACAGCCCAGCCCCTCCATATTTTCCAGAATCCCCACTGACTTCCACCGGTTTCATCATACTAACCATGTTAGTAGTAACCTCCAAATCAGCTTCCTCTATGATCACTTCAGCACACCTCATCTCATTGGAGATTTTATCATTTTTTTCCATTGCCTCCAATAGGTTTTTGGATTGCCCTTCGTCACTTCTAGTCAGCCCTTCCTCCCCTCCATACGATTCTGTTTTGTCATTTTTCATGACAGCATCTTCCTTATTCACCCCAGAATTTTGTGCCTCAACATTATTTTCCTTGAAAGTCATAGCAACTCCCACAGGTTCCCCCGAAACAGAGTGGCTATTTCCCCCCAAGGCGATCTCGTTCTCTGTTTCTTTGGGATTCTGCTGTTTCCAAACAAGACCCGATTCCTTCTTTTTCCCTAATTCCTTCGCCAACAGCTTGCAAGTGCCGGTATTATGCCCTTGTGTATTACATTTGGTGCAGAAGGCAGGAAGGGTTTCATAGTTAATTTCCTGACGCACACTGGAAGGCTGGCGAGGCATCCCAATCCACACATGCTGCACTGGAGGTTTGGATATATCCATAAGAACACAGACCCTAGCCCCATCAGTGCGTGTCGCACATTTAGTAGCATTGTCTCTCCGCATGAGCATTCCAACTGGAGCTGTAATATTCTGCAGGTAAGCTTCTTGATAGAAATTCGGAGCAAGTCCTGGCAAGTTAATCCAAACCGGTGCCATCACAGGTTCCACTTCTTCAGAAAAATCCACCGTCCACTGAAAATTGCGGTAATTAACCCCATCAATCTCGCTGCTTTCACGGGACATGGCCTTTATAAAATCTTCCTCCAAAGCAAACCGGACGAACACGTTTCTGGGCTTCCGCATCGCTGAGACTACCGGCTGAGAAACTAGGCCCCAACGCCCATGAATGAAAGTACGGATCCTATCAAGAGAGGGCCGTTTCTTCAGGAACTTCATCACCATAGCAAACCGAAATGGGGCCGCCGATCTCTCAATTTCTTCCCTGGAAAACTGTACGCAAACCTCCCCATCCACAATCTGGGGAGATCGAAACGGTATCACAACCTCAGGGATGGGCTGAGGCTGTACCGACACCAACTCCGCGAAAGACCGAGTCCTCCCCGCCACCGTCGGAGGGCCTTTAGAGCCCCCGACGGCTGCCATCTCGCCCGTGGAAGCCCTAGCGCAGATCTGTCTATTTTAGGCAAGCAGAGTCGCCCTTAAGGTTATAGATTTTTTTACAACACTTAGAGCCTGTTGTTTGAGTTGGCTCGATGATTGAAAATAACATGACGCACAGTTGGAATCTGATTCCTATTTGAGGAATGGGATTCATTAAAATGGCGGAATTTGATTCTCCACCAGGTCGTGTAAAGGGGATTCTTTTTGTTTTTGGAATATATCTTTGGACTCGCAATAATATAAACACAACCTTGGTTTTGGTCCACACTCCGAACCAACTATTTCTCGTCTTTTACTTTCTCGGGCCATTTATATTCAGTACTCTCTCCTCTACCTCATAAGCTTAACTCTATTTTGTGGAAAATTTCAGGGGAGTCCGATCCAAATCTGAATTTCTGTCATAATTAATGACGCTGGGTGCAATATTTAGCTCACAACAAGTTACTTTTCAAATGCAGCTATATATGTCAAAGGATCAAGTAATTGATATTGCTGTGGAACCCGGTTTGCAAAACCCACATCATTCTCCTGATCAAGTTGAATGTCCAACTTCCAAGACGGAAAGTAATTTTGTTTTCTGCATCTTTTTTGTGCTGAAAATATAATATTTCTAGTTAGGTTATACTATGATTTGATCAGGTTTACTATATACTACATGTTGAGATTTGTGCATAAATCTAAAATACAATAATAAAAGCGGAAGCAATAAATACAAAGAACACAAAGAATTTACTAGTGGTTCAGTGTTAGACACCTACATCCATCACTACAAATTAGCCCCAAGGGATACATTGTGCTCATCAACTTTATGATTTACAATACATAGGTCCCTATTTATTGTTGAATAAGTCAACATATATAAATAAACCTAAATTAACTTATACAAGGAAACACAAATTGACCTGGCCTAGGAAATATAAATCAATAATATTATATTCAGAATATATTTTCCCCCTAAACTCAAAGTGGAAAATTCTGGAAGCTTGAGTTCGAAAATAAAAAACGGAGGCTGGTGGTGAAGACTGACGGACGTTGCAGGAGGAGAGAAGAGGTTGGCAAGCAGAAGGTGACAGCAGGTGGTAAAGACTGACAAACGATGCCAGAGGAGACGAGATTGGCAGGCGGAAGGCTAGTGACGGCAGCTGGTGATAGCCGGTGGTGAAAACTGACAGACGATAAGTTGGGCCTAAAATTGAAAAAGGGCCTACTTGGGCCAATAAACCAAAAGAAATGATCTTCATTTTTCTTCTTCTTCTTCTTCTTCTTCTTTTCAAAAACGAAAAAACGGAGTGAGGCCTACTTTTCCTGCTTTCAAGTTGGGGCACCAAACCCGACTTGCGCAAGTTACACATGATTTGATCCACATATTCTTCTCCTTGTTTCTTTGTTTATTTATTTTTTTCATGGGCTCAATTCTGGTGTGGTTCGGTGCACAATAAGCTTGTGAACTTGGCTGATTTGGGCTCTGATCTGGTGTGGACGAGTGCAGAAGAGCTTGTTAGCATGGCTGATGGGCATGATATGGTGTAGGTGAGTCCATCGACAGGAGAGTAGGACCTTAGGGTTGCAATCCAGTGTGGTGTGTGCAACAAAAGGAAAATAGACTTGCGTGCAATGATCTGGTGTGAGGCACGCACAAGTGTAACTGCAGGCTGAGATCGGATGTGACACGTAAGAGGCAGGACGAGTGAGCTCAGGCGCGTGGAACGCACTAGCAAAGGGCATGGATAGCGCGTAGAAGCATGACTGGACTGTTTAGGCCAAGAAATGATTACTCTGATACCATGTTGAGATTTGTGTATAAATCTAAAATACAAAAATAAAAGCAGAATAATAGTGGAAGCAATAAAGAGAAAAGAACACAAAGAATTTATGGGTGGTTCGGTGTTCGACACCTACATCCACAACTACAAATTAGCCCTAAGGACTGCATTGTGTTCATTAACTTTATGATTTACAGTACATAGGTCCCTATTTATAATTGAATACATCGACCTATTTATAATATATGGAAAATGCTCTACTTTCCAAATTTTTATCTCCAAAAGTGCTTCCCAAATGATGTGTCATCATCTCATGAAATGATGACACATTTTCCAAAATGATAGATCATATGAGATTGTAACACTCATTTGAGAACTAAATTTTGAAAAAAAAAAAAATTGAAATGTGTAGCACTTCTCATAATATATAGCATTACTCGTGAAAATGACAGCTACGTGCCGAATGGAGAAAGGAGCGAACTTTTACTATGCACAGGGTAGCATGGAGACAGGAAAAGGCCCTAAAATAAAGAGGCTTGGCAATCAATAGAAACCACGTTTTCAAGAAGCATAACAATATATACATACATACATACATATATATATATATATATATATATATATATATGCAGTGTTTGGCATGCTTAACTTCCATGAAGTTTTCTGGATCAAATTCTAGAATTGTGCTCCAGATTCTTAAGATAATAGGGCTGTTGGTGTTCAGCTTCCTTTTGAGTTGCTCATCTGGGATACTTTTAACAGTATTACAGACTATTGTGGGGAAGTCACGTAATTCTTCTAGGTGCTTAACTGGATAATAAGATAGAAATCCTTCTTCGAAGAGCTGTGCTCCCAATTCAGGACATCCAATCTCAAAATGTTCCCAGTCACCATCCCATCGTTGTCTTGAAAGACCATATTCTTTGTCAGGGACATAGATTAACCCCGGAAACTCACAATGAGGCTCAAAAACTCTGAGAGTCTTTGCTTCATAAACTTTCTTGTACTCAAGATCTTTGCCATTAGTGATTAACATCATTCTTTGAATCCACTTGTCAAAGTATTCAGTGTATGATGGACTTGTGAAAATTAAGTTTTGGATCTCGCTAGGAAGGTCGAGAACCCTTTGTCGGATTTTTCCCATTTCCTTAGGGCTAATCCTTTGGATTTGGTAGATCTCAATGGGAGACCGAATCCGATTAACGATCTTTGCTGCTGGCTGATCGTTAGGGAAAGTAATAGATTGTAGCAAAATCTTATTGCAGCTTAAATGATACTTAATGGCTTTCATGGACTTATCATGAAGATTCTTATGATTTTTTAAGAAAGCTTGAGTCAAATTGTCTAATAGTATTTGGATGTGAATAGGGTAATTGTTGAGATCACCCTTTGAATATTTGGTTGAAGTTTGAAGTACCTTTTCCAGAATAATACTATTAGTCTTTTCTAGATTGAAGAATTCAATCTGTTGTGGAACTTTCTGTTGAATCTCCGCTAGAGGTTCATCATACTCATTCACCTTAGCTTTCCCTTTCTTTGCTGTAGTCAAGCGCTTAGGATTTTTCAGATTAAGAATCTGATTAGGAAACTCAATCTGTTGGGGAACTTTCTGCAGATTCTCCGCTGGATTTTCTGCATACTTATCCACCTTAGCTTTGCCTTTCTCTGCTGGAGTAAGGAGCTCAGGATTTTGAATTTCAGGTGGAAATTCTGCTTGCTTAATTAACTTAGCTAGCTTAGCTTTTCCTTTCTCTGTTGAAGAAAGTTTCTTAAGAGGAGTCATCTTATCCTGAAAAATGAAGATGTTAGAAATAATCCAAAATTCAGGGGTAATGGCATCATGCTTAAATAAATTATTCAGAGAGTTGAATAACAAATTTAAATAAATGTAAACTATGGAGTATTTACTTAAGGGACCGAGAATATCATTTATGATATTCAGGAACTCACTTGGGGCATTCTTAAGACCAAAGGGCATTATGTTCCATTCGTATTGTCCAAAGGGCGTGACAAATGCTGTCTTATACTTATCCTTCTCGTGAATTTGGATTTGCCAAAATCCACTCTTCATGTCAAACTTAGAGAAGATCACAAATCCACTTAACCTATTGATTAGGTCTCTCTTGTTTGGGCTTGGATACCTGATTCATTCCAAGACTTTGTTGAGGGGCTTATAATTGATGACTAATCTTGGGGCTCCTCTCTCCAGTTCAGCATTCTTCTGGACATAAAAAGCTGAACATGACCAGGGGGACTTACTCTTACGAATTATGCCTTTGCGTAATGGATCTTCTATTTCGTTCCGGCAAAACTCCATGACTTCTTGGTTCATCTGAATGGGCCTTGCCTTAGTGGTAATTTTTCCTTCGTCAAAATCTTTGACATAAGGAAGGCTTACTGTGTGGTTCTTCCTATGCCAAAAGGCAGTAGGGAGATCAAAACAAACTTCACTTTTGATCCTATCTTCAAAGAGTTGAATCTTTTATTGAAGGACCTTTTGAATTATTTGTTCTTCAATTCTTTTAACCTCAATCTCTTGTAAAAACTCTATCTATTGAGCTTTTGACTTGATCGGGTTAACAGACTTAGAAATTGAATTGCTTTTATAAGCATTCAATTGACTTCGTTTTGGCTTTGCCAAAAACTTAAACTTGACATTTTCATCCACAAGATAGGTAATTAAACCATTATGGTCTGTTGTAAAGGGATACCACAGAGTAATGAAAGGTAAACCTAGTATGACTTTATCAGTCATGTTCTTAACCAGGACAAATGTTGTTTTGAAACAAACATTGTCTTGACAGACATGGGCTTTGCTTATTTCAAAAGTAATTTGCATCTTGCTTCCATTAGCAAAGCGCAAAGTTTCTTTTGACTTACTGTAATACTTCGTAGGAACCAGTCCTTCTTGTATACAGTTCAGATCTGCACCTGTATCAACTACAGATAACTCAAAATCTTGTATCTTAATCTTAACCTTTGCATACCATTTTCTAATATGGATTCGGTTAATTAGACTTAGAAAATTTTCTTCAAATTGTGAGGTGGTGTCTTCAGGCTTAGGCTCAGGTTTATCACTTTGACTGCTAGCGGCTAACTTAAGCTTGTGCTCAATTTTCAAGAAGTTAACATCTTGTTTTAACTCTTGATTTTCTTCCTTAAGTATTTTAATCTCAGACTTAATTTGATTAACTTCAAGTTGCAAATTTTATTGTGATTTGTTCCTTGGGTTTATCAAGTCTCTTAAGTGTGTTACTTAAGCTTACTTCAAGGCTTTTAGACTTATTTACCTCTCTTTTAGTGAGAAGTTTTCTTAACTTTTCCAAGTATTGTCTTTTTAACTCGGGATTCTCAATTTTACTTATTAGATCAAGAAGTAATTCTTCTTACTCTTCTTCTTTGGTCATAACACCAATTGTCTTACAACAAGTGTCATTACAATCAAAACTTATGTTAGGACCTAACTTAGACTTATTGCTACTGTAAGAGCAGTAGTTGCTTTCACTTGAGCTTATTTCAGACTCATATTCACTGGGTTCAATGTCTTTTATCTCTAACATTCTTATTAAATTTTATTTTTCTTCGTTAGAGACTTTTAGTTGCTTAATGGCTTCCTTAGCTTTGCAATCTTTTGCAAAGTGACCTGACTTACCATACTTATAACAACCTTCTTTGTTGTTCTTAAATATCTGTTTCTTAGGTTTCCTCTTTTCCTTTTTATAGAAATCATTCGGCTCAAAGCTTCTTTTCTTGAATCTTGTAAACCGTTTCTTATGCTTTCTATATTCTTCATGCTTACGAGACTTCTTATGCTTCTTTGATGGTGCTACCGAGGGTAGACCAAATTGCTCACAGAAATTACCCATTTCATACTTAGCCTTTTTCTTATCCTTATTGACTTGGTTTGATATTTTCATATCAATACACATCTTAAGACCTTCTTTTTGGATAGCACTTATGATATTCCCGTAAGTGAGATTATCATACTCTATCACGTTGTTCTCATTGACTAAGACTTGTTTGATCTTATGGGCAAAGAGATGAGGCAAACCGTTTATGAATTTTCTTTCCAAAACGGTTGGTTGCTATCTTCTCTTAACATGACTCTAGAGTGGAATACATCTTTGTACCACCTAAAGTCGCTTAGGGTTGGACATCTTAGGTTACTTAGTTGGTCATGGACCTTAGACATGAGGTGACTTGGAGTGCCAACAAAATGTTCTATAATTGTATAAAACAGGGTGTTGACAGCATCAGCATTTCCTAATCCAATTTTCTCATTGAATATGGGGATTCCTTCTTCTTTAGTCTTAATAGCACTTCTTATGCTGGCTTTGGACTCATCGGTGAGATGTTTTTCCCACTAAGATTGGAGGGTTCCTGTGAAACCTGAAACCAAGAGATCAACAATCTCTGGTTTACTTAGGTAATGGTTTATAGCATAGCTCTTAGAAACCATGGTCATATGGGTTAACTTATCAAGAATTTGCTATTCTGCTAACCCATCGATATTCCACTCGTATAGTTTATCAGCAGAAACTGCAAATTGACTTTGGAAATTTCTTTCCTCGAATTGTATATCCGGAGGGGTTGGCTTAGGATACCAATTCTTGGTGAGACTTGTTGGAGGAAACTTAGGCTTGTGAATCCTATTCAGTTCTAAGGCTGAAAGGGTTTTTTTTTTAACTTTTCTGATGTTTTCATCACAATCAGATTCCAAAGAGGACTCTGTCTCAGATGAATTATCAGAGGACTCAGGGATATTGGCAACAGACACAGTGTTGGAACTACTGGGCTATTCTTGTTTGGTCTTAACCAATTCTTTAAGTGAAAATTGAAATTGACTTCAAAAATAAAGTGTGTGCGCACAAGTGTTAACAAAATTAAGCACAGTGGAAAATAAAAGACACACAGATTTTTGTTAACAAAGTCGAAACTCAATCAAGAGAAAAACCACTCCGGGGCAGCCAAGCCCAGGAATTCCATTATTCAGAAGACAAAGCTAGATACAAGACAGTAACACTCACATATACCCGATGTAGTGTTCGTATCTTGATCTCTGACGTGTAACTGATGAGTGCCAAATATTGTGTATTTGGACCCTTGATTTGCACTAGTTAGACCTTTAGCCTTGTTATTTCTAATGTTTTGGTTAGTTTTTGTGTTTTCTGTTTCTGTAGGACAATAAGAGAGGAATGACAAATTTCATAAGGAAATGACTGGAAATTCGGAGATCCTGAAAAGTCGATCGATCGAACTTAAAATTCGATCGATCGAAATTTTGCCCGAAGTCGATCGATCAAAATAAAAGTCGATCGATTGAAATTTCCCAGAAACTGCTTTTGCAGAGCGCGCCAGAACGCCCAATCAGAAGCCAAAAAGCAGTCCTCCCTTTGATTTTCACTGCAGAACACGCTGGTTTCGTGTTTTGGTTGTCTCTAGCAGCAGAGGAACCCTAGAGGAGGGTAGAGGAGTCATTTCTAGCCCTAGCTTGCTTCTATAAAAGTCATAGCCATGCCTCCTTGTTGGAAGAGGGAGAATAGAGTAGTGTAGAGCAGAAATTCAGTAGATAGGTTTAATTTTGTGCATCTTGTAGTGTATTTCAATAGTTTTATTTTCAGATACTTCTCTTTGTAAAACTTTTCTTTCATTTCCATGGTTGTTCATCATTTTCTTGTGGTGTTCTTAGTCATGGAAGGCTAGTAACCTCAACTAGGGTTGAGGATGAAACCTTTCCATTGATGACACTCACAACCTTGGTGTACCACTTGCACATTTAATGATATATCATATTTGTTGTTCAAGTTCCATTCATTTAAAGCTTTATCTTTTGCAATGAATGTGGTTAGTGGTGGAAAGAGGACATTTTATGTGTTTCAACCGATGAATACATTGTTTTTATCGGTTTGAATGATGATATCCATTGTGATTGAATGATACATTGGATGTTTTGATTTCAATTGGTACTCTTTGTGATTTGTCTATGTGTTGGATTCATTTAATGGTTCTCGGGTTTATGGTTAAGAAACTTGAATGACACCCTAAGATTAATGTTCTTTGGGTGTTCAAGTGGAAACCAAGAGTGTGAGTTGTAGGATTTGGTTTGGTGGATTCCTTAGCCTTAGTTTCTTTTAATTTGCATATTTCATTCCATCTATTTTATTTAGTCTTTTGTTCTTGAATCAATTCTCAAACCTTTGGAACGAGGTTAAAATGAGGTTGATTAAACAAGACACCAATATTTGACCATTTCCCTGTGGATTCGACCTCGCACTTGCACACACTATATTGCAAACGATTCGTGCGCTTGCGAGTACTATTTAAAACACACATCAGTAACCCAACACGAACACTTCCCAACCAGGTCTCCTACTTGAAGGGGTCTTCAATGGAATCCTTTACCTTAGAGCTGACCTCTAAGATAGACTTCAGATGTAGCACCGCAACAGCACACTTAAAAGACTTCAGTGGAAATATTATGTCTATGAGCAGTTGTGGAATTCAATATCAAATTCTTGCAGTTCTCAATGCCCAGGGGCCTCTATTTATAGGCTGGGGGCTCAAATGAGTGTCATGCAAAATATACTTGGGCGCCGTCCAGACAATGGACATGGGTCGCCTGGACGGACAACTGTGCGACAAGATTTTTCAAAAATTTCAAGGGGAAATCTTTCTTGTTTAAGAGCCTCATCCGGACGGGATGGCACATCGTCCGGACAGTCACACGTCTGCTACAAGTAATTTTCTTATAAGGCTTCGCGCGTTGGACCATGGGGGATGACATCCGGACGACAATTCTTCAACACGCAATTTCCATATCTGCTTTGCGCGCGTTCAGACCATGAGGGGTAGGCGTCCGAACGGTTGAAGTCGAATCGGCAATTTCCTTCTTTGATGAACGCGCGTCCGGACCAAGGCTGTCAGACGTCCGGACGGTGATGTTTGAATTGCGATTCTTGCCTTAAGGAGACATGCGTCCGGACGGGATACCACATCGTCCGGACGGTTGATTGATCTTCCCTTTCTTGGAACTTGGAAAGAAATCAAAAACTGATCGAGTACTGAGAGGCGTCCGGACGTGCTGCTGAAACGTCCAGATGGAAGCAAGCTGGATAGAACCTTCTCGATACAGTGTCGGGGTCCAGACGGAATGAACACTTCGTTCGGACGAAAGATGCTGATCTGTCTGGAGTCCGGACGGGATGACACGTCGTCTGGACGGATGGAACAGTGGACAGATGGGCGTCCGGATGGGATGGCTTGATCGTCCGGACGACTGACAGGGAACTTGAATATGCTGAGGTACAGAATGGGAGACTGCAGTGATATATGTGGGTGTTGTCCGGACGGACAACTGTGTGACAGATCTTTCCAAAAATTTCGCTGAGAAATCTTTCCTTTTTAAGAGCCGCGTCCGGACGGTGAGACAACGTCGTCCGAACGGTCGCACGTCCGCTGCAAGTAATTTACATATAAGGCTTCGCGCGTCCGAACCATAGGGAATGAGCGTCCGGACGACTGAACTTCAACATGCAATTTCCATATTTGCTATGCGCTCGTTCGGACCATGATAGGCAATCGTCTGGACGGTTGAAGTCGAATCGGCAATTTCCTTAACTAATGAACGCGTGTCCGGACCAAGGCTGACTGTCGTCCGGACGGTGATATTTGAATTGTGATTCTTGCCTTATGTATGAGCCCGTCCGGACGGGAATCCACGTCGTCCAAACGGTTGAAGCAATCTTCCTGTAAATTGAACTTGGAAAGAATCTGAAGCTTTTTGATCACTGAGAGGCGTCTGGACGGGCTGCTGAGACGTCCGGGCGGATGCAAGTTGGAACAGAAGCTTCTCGATACAGTGAAGGTCTGGACGGAAATATACGTCGTCCGGACGGATGATGCTTGGTCTATCGGGCGTTTGGACGGTATGACACGTCGTCCGGATGAATGGAATAGTGGACAGATGGGAGTCCGGACTGGATGACATGATCGTCCGGACGGCTGACAGGGAACCGAAGATTTTCTTCTGAAACTCTTCTGAATAGAGGAATCCCTTGTAAAACAACATCTTTTACATACAAGTGTTTTTGTCCCAACAGAATAAGGCCAACAATACTAACAAACTCCCCCTTTGGCCATTCTGGGACAAAAAACACTTGACCGTTTTCAAAATAAATTCCCGGTCCAATTCAAAAAATACTCCCCCTTTTTGTCACAAATGGACAAAAGGTAAATAGAGTAAATAAACACCAACTGAAAATAAAAATTACTCCCCCTAATGGTCTCAGAAGACTCGGGTAATAGAGTAATAAAGTCCACAAGTTTTTATAAACAAAAAGGACATAGCAAAATGTCTCAAACAACACACAACAAAAAGAAACTCAGTCATCCTCTGCCATAGGTCAGTCCTAGGTGCAACCTCCTCATCATCACTACTGTCAGGGTGATGATACTTGAGGCACTCCCTGAGATCCAACTGGGTCTGCTCAGTTCACTTGTTGATGGAGCGCACCTCTTGCTGCACAGAGGTGATGGACTGCTGCATGGTGCTCATGCCTCCCTGAATAGCAGCTAAGGCCTCCATGATTTGTGAAAAATTGATCTCTGGCTCTGAAGGCGGACTGTCTGAGAGGATGAGGCCATGCCTGGAAAGCCAACTGGCATGGCAGCAGGAATGGGCACTCATCATCGGAGTCATCTCTCCGCAGCTGTACATTAGACTTCATCAAAGTCTGCATGCCGGTGGGCTGTTGAATCTTCATCTTCGGTTCTCCAGTAATGATGATGCCGGACTGAAGAATGATTTGAGTGAGCAAGCATCCAAAAAGGAGACCGGTATTACCCTCATCACGGGCCTCCAACATCATGCTCATCATATGCTTGCACAAGCAGAAAGGCAAGCGGAGGTGGATGGCATACATGAACTGGGCTTTCTTCAGAGTCAAGTCACTGCGCCTGACCACTGGCCATAGGTTGTGCTGCACTATCTTGGCCAGCAAGCGATGAGAGGGAGACAGAGCAGTGATCCGTATGGTGGTAGCACGCTCTTCTCCTTGTGGGACTGCATGGAAGAACTCTCGGATATTGTCCATAGAGGAGGAAGCACACCTCATTATAAGGACTGCCAGCAGCTTAAGGACTGGTACCCCAAGGAAGTGACTGATGATCTGAGGATCAACAGTTATGATGTGCCCGTCAACGGTGGACTGCAGTACCAACCCACGCTCATCGTCTTGTGCCACCTCTACGTTGGCATAGAAGAGTTTGACCAGCCTGGTGAGGATGATGCAGGCACAGGTGTAGAGGTATCCCCAGTGGTAAGTCTGGATAGTCTCATAAATACTATCCAGCGGAGGCACCATGATGTCTGATCGAACCACATTACGCTCAGCAATGACTGTGCTATCCATGATTTTGGTCTGGAGTGCGCTCCTCTCCTCCTCAGTCCTCTGGTGGACCTTGCGCTGGGAACTGATAGCAGACATGATTCTCCATAAAGAAACCAACAAGATTTTGCATAGTCCAAAAAAAATTCTTGTTAGGTCATAAAAATTGGGCAGTATAACGGCAGTAAAAAGGACTTTTGCAAAAAAAAGGGCAGAAAATATCACAATTTAGTCCTAAAAGCAACATCACAAATAATCCCAATATGGCAGACATAAACTCCTCATAAACACAAACATTCCTAAAGAAACCAACATTCTAAAAAATTGAAGAGAAAAAAAATTAAAAAGGATACCTGGAATGTGAAATAATGCTAAAAAAGACAAGAAGGAGCAACAAAAAGCTAAAAGCTCACAAAACTTTACTCACAAGCCGCCAAAAAAAAGGATTTTGTGGGGTAGGATGGAGTGAGCGGCAATCTGGGGTATATATATAGCCTCTGTGGGTCCCATGTCCGGACGGTATATTAATGCTGTCCGGATGCACGCTGCCTCAGAAATGAGCAGACTGGTCGCACGCGTCCGGACGATTAATCTTTACCGTCCGCCTAATGCTAGCCGCGCGAGTCCGGACGTTAAACAACTCCCGTCCGGACGTCTAAGCTCCATCCCCGTCTGGATGCCAAGAAACTACCGTCCGGACGCTCCACACTGAA
>JAJPGS010000622.1:0-39582 GCA_028654335.1 Alnus rubra
TAAGTATTACTATTCTCTCAATTCATCATCATTCGAGGATTGTTGTGTTGAGAAGATCATGCCAAAAAATGAACCGATATGTTTATATATATAACAAAAAGTCTGCAATCATTAGAATCTTAAGTGAAAGCCAAGTATTTGAGATAGAATGTTTCCTTCAGTGTAACAAATTACTCTGATCATTTCTTTCATATTTGTGAAGTAACTTAGACTCCGTATGTTTTAGATCCAAGCGATAGTGGGTGGCCGCATGGGACAATAGAAGGCAAGAAGCGGGAGATATGGGAAGCAATAAGAAGTAATATAGATAGTAAGTGGGTTCACATGTGGTTATTGTTCATGTGATGTTATTTAGTTGAGTCGTGGCTGTATATGAGTGGCTACATTGTAGGACTTCAGTGGAATTATGCTTGTACAGAAGTCCTATATATATGTACTGTTGCTGATGGGGGAATAGAACAGAAGAATTGTGTCATGATTACCGATTATCTATTGCAAGTTTCCTCTCTCTCTCTCCAATCTCTATCTAATAACTGATATTTTCTCATCCTTGTCCCTGTACTAAGTCCAAGATAGGCCACGGGGCACAAAAGACGGAGGTAGAGGACGTGGTG
Organism: Alnus rubra; assembly: GCA_028654335.1. Classification (NCBI taxonomy): domain Eukaryota; kingdom Viridiplantae; phylum Streptophyta; class Magnoliopsida; order Fagales; family Betulaceae; genus Alnus; species Alnus rubra. Next base: position 615 of record JAJPGS010000622.1, read on the forward strand.
GACAGCCTGCCCAAGCTAAAGATAACATATTCCATATGCATATAATCTGGAAGTGGCAATAGCAACACTTGGTCCATACATCGTTTTGTTCTCATGGGTCGTATTTTTATTGGATTTCTTGCTGTGCATGTTCTAATCATATATTTTATCTTTACATATTCCCCTTTCGGTATGCTCCGTTACAGGATGCTTCCAGAAAACATTTGTAGCGGATGCGATTATGAATCGAACCGTAGACGGTGGGTTCTACACCTTGGAATTTGGATAGAGGTGCTCGGGTTGTAGAATCCACCTGTCTAGACAAGTATGAGGCCTATTTGTCCTTTCACATTAGTTACACATTTTGCATGCAATATAGACCGTTAATTGAACCCCATTCCGGTCATGCGCTTCCCCATTACCTATGGTAGCTAGCGAGTGGAACGATTGTTGTCGTAGTCCGACAAGCCTAATTGCCCAGCATTTAACTTTGTAGAAGAAGGCTTGGCAATGGAAATCACAATGGCCATTTTATTTTCTGTTATAATAAAAAAATGATAAGATTCCCAATCACGAAAAGAGGGACCATATTTGTTGTCATAATTGAACATGATTAAGACCCTTAGTGGGGAGAGAGAGAGAGAGAGAGAGAGAGAAAGAGAGAGAGAGAGAGAGAGAGAGAGAGAGTATTCAGGAATCCTGTTTATGCACAAAGGCCGTCGGATTTGTTTGTGGGGAAGACTCGGGTAGATAAGCAGGAAATGATACCAATCATATCCATAACACGTGTGAATTATAGAGTAGTATAGCTGTTCTACCTTTTCTTTTTCTTCTTCAGTTGAGGCCTTGAGGGAATATTTGTTATTTAGAGTAATGCCACCACTCATATTTTTATTCCTTTTATTTATTTATTTATTTATTTTTTTTATCTTACTTTGTTGATAAGGCACCGCCAATCAACCTTTAATATATATTTTTTTTAATAATGTTATACACTACACTTTTATCTTATTTTTGTTTCACTATTTTGACGTAACATGGTCTAGTAGTCATTGTCACATTGATATTTTTCTTTTTTAGAGTAGTGTTATCCTACTATGCTGACGTGACATTGTTAATTCACTTTTAGATTAACACTTGATATAAAAGAAAAAAAAGAAAAATCAATAGTGAATTGACAATGCCATATCAGCATAATAGGATCAAAGTGAAATAGAAGTTTTGTGTATATACTTTTTCTCTCTTTCTCAATAAGGGTCGATCTAACGATTGATTGTCAGTGACACATTAACAAAATATGATAAATGTGCAGTTTATAGCATTACTCATGTTCATAAATATTAAAAATGAGTAGTGAGTAATGAGTAATGCTGATGTAGCAGTGCTAATCGGTCATTTGATTTTTTTTTTTTTTTTTTAATAAGGACTGATTCAAAGAGTGATTGGCACTGCAAAGAGTGATTGGCACTACCATGTTAATAGACTAAAATAGTGATAGAATAAATGTGCAGTTAAAAATTAATTACTACGTATCGTTTAGTAGAAGCAGGACGTCCTCTAATTGTTTAAATTGGCATGAACTGAGCTAATAAACTTGTGTAGTTGTGGAATCATTGAGCTATGCTTAGGTCTAATCTCACCCCTCATTTTCCAGGGATAATCAATTAAGAACCTATTAACCCCAAAAATAAAAAAAGAACGAGGAAAACTTGCAGTTGCCGTCACGTTGATTATTTTCTTAAACTTGCCTTGTCGGTTGACGTACATGAACGTGGATGTCATTGTTATGAGGCCCATCTATCTGCCTTTCATTATGAGTAAATTAATTAACTCACTATTTCTAATTAATTTACGTAACATGTAAGTCTTTTTCATTCAATTCATGTTTCATTACTTATAATTTGTATAATCATTAATCATAGCGATGGAAACACCCAAACGAATCTGGGCCTCAAGATTCACTACAAAAAAAAATGTTTTTTGCCACTTGCATTTCGCTACGTGTATGGTCATTGTACACGTGGCGAACTGTTGGCCACGTGCAAGTAGTCACGTGCACGCACGTGGTAGATCCGGGTATCACTAAATGCACATTTTGCCGCGTGTATTTTAATACACGTGGCCATTTGGACACGTGTATTAAAGTACACGCGGCTGACAGTTAGCCACGTGTATTTAAATACACGTGGTTAACAGTTGGCCGCGTGTATTTATATACACGTGGCAAAATGTATTTTTTTTTTTAATAAAAAAAATGAAAAATTATATATTTTTTCTGATACGTGTTAAGAATACACGTTGCCAAAATCAAAATTACTGCTTTAAAAAAAAAAAGAAGAAAAGAACAGATCTGCATGTTCTTTTCTTCTTCTTGTTTTTTTTGTTTTAGTTTTTTTCCTTCCTAATACGTATACGTACGATATACCTATACGAAACACATGCAGAACCAACTTCGACAACTCATCGGAGACTTAGCTACTGGCCGGCCGGAGTTTGGAGAGATAGATAGAGATACTGAGACATAGAGAGATACCGAGAGTGAGAGAGACAGAGGTATTAGAGAGAGAGAGAGAGAGTGATGTACTGGCCGGCCGGTCGGTGTTTGGAGAGATAGAGAGAGAAAGAGAGATATAAAGAGAGAGAGAGAGAGAGAGAGAGAGAGATACAGAAACAGAGAGTGAAAGAGAGATACAGAGAGTGAGAGAGACCGAGGTATTAGAGAGAGAGAGAGAGTGATGTACTGGCCGGCCGGTCGGTGTTTGGAGAGATAGAGAGAGAAAGAGAGATATAGAGAGAGAGACAGAGAGAGAGAGAGAGATACAGAAACAGAGAGTGAGAGAGACAGAGAGAGAGAGAGTGAGAGGGTACAATTTTCTTACCCGTCGGTGATGTACTGGCCGGCCGGTCGGAGCTTGGAGAGAAAGAGAGATATATAGAGAGAGAGAGAGAGACAAAGAGAGAGAAAGAGATACAGAAACAGAAACAGAAACAGAAACAGAGAGAGAGAGATAGGTTAGAGAGAGCAATACAGTGAGAGAGAGCGAGAGCGAGAAAGAACCGTGAGGAAGAAGAAGAACAGTACCGTGAGGAAGAAGAAGACGCGTGCCGTACGATCGTGAGGAAGAAGAAGACGCATACTGCGTGAGAGAGAAAGAGAAAAAACCGTGAGATATATAACAATTTTTTTTTTCCTTATTTGAAACTTGAAATAATTAAGCCAATGTGTAGGTGGGCGCGGGAATTGTCCCACGCGCCTACTGCACAAATTTTGGCCACGTGGCCAAATCCTTATTTATATTTTAAATTATATTTTATATATATATATTTGATTAAATATATATGTATTTGATAAAAACAGTTGGCCACGTGTATTTTTACACGTGGCCAATTGCAAATATAAATATAAAAAAAATTATAAAAAATATAAATATTTTAGCTACTCACATTTAATACACGCGGCCAATTGGCCACGTGTAATAAATACACGTGACCAGTTGGCTACTTGATAAAATACACATGGCCAATTGGCCGCGTGTATTAAATACACGCGGCCAATTGTTTCCACGCCCCAAATAGTCACGTGTATATTGAGACACGTGGCGAATTGTGATTTTTTTTGTAGTGAGATATCACTGCATGTTTTACTTTTACGAGAAATTTCTCAATCGCTATCTCTCGAATATCAAATGAAAATATTTATAGCGTTTAAGGTAATTTTGATTATCACGTAGAGTGAATATTTGAGAGTACGAGTACCGCTCCTTTCACTTTTATTTCTGGGTTAGTTAAGAAGCTCTTGAAAGCCCTTTCATGGCTGTTTAATCAGCAATCTAATCAGTTTAGTTTTGATTAAAAACTGTAATAATTTTGATTCCAGAAACCACTTTTTTCTCACTTCTATTATTGAGTTTGGAGTTTTCTTGCTTTATTCCAATCCACCTTTTTTTTTTGTTCTTGTCTCTTTCACCAACCATTAGCCCATCAGTTTGAAGATTGAAGTAAAATCCTCACAGCAAAGAAGAGAGAGTATACTAAACGCGCCCAAATTTGTTAGGGATAAATCAGTGGCATCAATTCCAACTCAAAGAAAAGTCTAACCATCCAACAAAGAGTTAGTTACACCAATTCTGTCACTTCAAGCTGAAAGTTGTAATTATAACTCTTTAAAATTATATATAAAGTCCAACCCTATTTAAGATTAAGAAATTATTCACTTATAAGATTCTTTATAATCTATTCACTCTATCTAAATAATTCATCTTTTCAATATGAAACTAATTTTTTTGAATATAACAAAAAGACGATATTAACTTAGAGCGCCCATATGGGCATTTTCTCGGTTAATTACTAGAAGCCATGTATGTGTTACGCCTTCCGATTGTCAGACGACAAGCAATAGTTGTATGGATCGGAGTAAAGCCTTGAGCATTACTTTATAGCTATTTTAATTTCTTGCCTCCCAATGAACAAGAGTGAGACTATTGTGTTCGAGTGTCGGACAATGATAATTTTTCTCAAAGTGTTTTTTAGTGCTTTTAGACAGTGGTGTGTTGCACCGTCAGTCAGAAGAAGGAAAGACAAATCACTAAAAAATTACACGCGCCCAAATGGTTGGGTGAAGGCAGCAATAGCTTGAAGGCCGATTTTTCAAGGGATCGAAGCGAAGGAAAAATATAGGATATAGACTTGGGAATTGGGAGGTTCAAAGAAGATCTTGTAGGGACTTTGTATGAGAGTATTGAGTACAACAAACATGGGGGATAAGAATCAGCTTGGATGTCAGTGCAAGTGCATGGAAGGAAACCCCTTTTTAGGATCTTGACAGTAGCCATTAGCCCACAAAAGTCCACCACATGCATGTGCTCGAATCTCCTTTTTGTTTCTCTATGATGCCTAGCCTGCCTACTCTTATCCAACCCATATATGCACCTCGATCACCATTCCCCTTCTTTCCTGCTGTACCATGGAATTTTCAATTTTCAATTGTTATTTAATTACTTTTTTTATAATATCTTTTATACGTACACCTTATATTCTAATTTTAAAAAGAAGAAAGAAAAAAATAAGAAAGAAAATTTCTAACTACTCAATTCTGGTCAGAGATGAGCCAAATATATATATATATAAAAGGGAAGTGATTTCCTTAAAATTACTCACACAACTCTTACATTGTGTGTGTGGGACCCACAATTGTGTGAGAATTATAGGAGAATTATTTTTCTATATATAAAGTGTATACACGCGGACAGGCAAATATGAATGCTCGTATTTGCTATTCCCTATCAGCACATGCGGATGTGGATGAAGTTAGCAAAAATTACTGCTTGCATGTGCAAATGTGGGTAGTGGTTATAGGGTATGCGGATGCGATATCCTTTATTTATAATATATATTTTTATATATATTATAGTTAGGGAAAAATATAAAAAAAACCTCATTAACTTATAACCGATTTTAAAATAGCCTCATAAATTTTCAACTGTGCTTTACCGATATATAGTAGATAATAATCACACTTGATAACCATAATAACTGTGCGGATGTAGATAGTAAAAAAATGACACGGATGCAGATATTTAAAAGTGATATCTGTGTTTTGCGGACGCAGATACGAATACTGCAAATAATTGCATCTGCATCAACATGTACACCCCTAATATATATATATATATATATATATATATATATATAAGATTCTTATATTTTGTCCAAACTTAGTCTTCTCACTCCTCCTTGTCTTATGAATCTAACTAATGGAAATGGACCAAATACATATGACAAAACTGAATGCTGGATATTTAGAAGATAAACATAAAACATACATAGCAGTAAATATAAATTACGGTAATTTAGAATATTTACTAAGTCATTAAATTTATCCTTATTTATCAATTTAAATTTTTGAGATAATTAATAATTTAACATGGTATTAAATTAAGAAAAATGCTAGAGATAATTATATAACCAATTTCACTGCAATTCTTTAATTTACAAATTGATGTAGTATCTTACGTGACAAAAACCATATTAGCACCACGTTAGTTTGTAAAGAGTATGCATGTTATAATTTTTTTAATTTCTAGAGAAAATATTTTAAACTCGAACCTTATCTCTTTTCAAATAACTAATAATTTAACAAATGAAATTCTTCTAAAAATAGTCCTTTAGATTATTAAATTACAATAAGACCCAAGTAATCGGTCAATAATTTCATATCGGGTCTTTTATCGTACGTGTAAATAAAAGACCAATATTTGTAATTAACTTTGGTTCATTTTCTTTTTTCTTATAATTGGGAACACTTTATGTGGTTGCCTATTTGTTCATGATCTCTTGTTTGCTAGCGATTATGTTTTATGGACCAAGTTTTTCACTAATCTGGGTTAAAGAATTTTATTTTATTTTATTTTTTTTAATCCAATTCATTAAACTGACATGTATTTAAAAAGTACAAAATTTTCACATGTTATTTGAATAAAAAATTTATTCATATTTATTATTATAAATTAGATAAATTATCATTATTATAAATACTTCTTTTATTGAAGTGTCAAGATCAAGTTGCTAGGAATATAATTAGAGATTAGTAATCTATCATTCTCGGACGTACTGGTTTGGACACATTGACCTTTTTTAATTGGAAGGAACCAGAAGCAGCCACATGTCCAGAATAGAAGATCTACCTACTAGGCTACTACCTATGTATAACATCCTAGGAAATTTTCAGACTGTCGGCCACTCTTTTTGAATGGACGATCACGTACGTGATTCACCACGTTCATAAGATAATTAATTATAAATAAAATAAAATAAAATAAAATAAAAAAAAGAAAGAAAGAAGTGGACTGAAAGATGGTTTCACACGCACGGGATATATGTTAAAATGGGAACAAATTAAAAATAGTTGTATTTGGCTCGATCAATAATTTAGATAAAAATTTGACATTCTCAATAAAAAATAAAAAAATTATTAAAACAAATAAATAAAGTAGTAAAAATGAATAATTAAAATGAGAGTAGAATATAAGCACTTTGAAAAAGTGAATAAATAAAATAGAAATGAAAAAGAAAAAGTGTTGAGACGGATGTGAATGCTACAATAGTGTTAGTACTAACTACCGATTGCTTGTCCTCTCTGAACTTGTGGACTCTAACTTTACTACTATAATTAAATCGAAAGAAATTGAATAAATAAATGTGTGAGGGAGATGATGCATGCATGGTAGCTGAATTGTCAACAAATCAGCGTAATTACCGACAATGAGAAAGAGACTGGAAAGCCTTTCTTCTTTTTTATAATGCTTTAAATTTTTTTACTTTGGTAGACTTGGACTTGGCGAAGTTGCCGGCAAGTAGTGGGAAGCGGTCAAGTTGGTACGTAGCCAAAAAAAAAGAAAAAAAGAAAAGAAAATAGTTGTGTCTATCCTTCTCAAGCAATTTGGAGCAAGTTATATATATATATATATATATATATATATGTAACAAGTAACAAATTAAAGCTCTTTTCATGTTGAGGAGAACTTTTTGAACCATTTATGGTCTTGATAAGCTCTTTCACTAATGCCTAATGGTTTTAATAATATATATATATTTTTTAAAAATAAAAATATAATTTTTATTAAAATTATTAGCAAACAATTTAAAAGACAAAACTCATTTTAAACTTGAAAGCAACAAAAACACTTCGTCTCACCATTATATCACATTAAGCTCTTTATTTATTTTTTTCAAAACAAAACCAAAAAAACTTTTCAAAACTATTATGAAACAAATTAACTCAATAACTTATTATACTTAAAGAAAAAGAAAGATTTAAGATTAAAAAAGAAAAGAAAAAAGGGTTGCTAGCTTAATTTCTTTACGAGAAAGATGATGATCTTTTTAAGCATCAATAATTGGTGGAAAGAAATGAGATGTATGAACTTTCAAGCATGCTGTAATTGAACTCTTTTTTTGTTTTTTTTTTCCTTTCTTTTTGTGTGTATTCATCATGTGTTTTAGCCCAATTTGATTAATTACAAACGAAATCTTTTGTCACCAATATAATGATACGATATATATATATTGATTCTTTTCCTCGTTACATCAATGTTAGGCTTTAGCAGGTAGGGCGTATATTCTCGAACAAAAGAAAAAGTCCATTAGCTTAGCTGGGATCAGCACCTCCTGCAGGGTACGTAAGTGGGCCCAAGAATCTGATCAACATCCAACGGTGATTAAGGCGCTCACATATTTAGACGGAATTTAATTCTTGCACTACACCTCACACATTGATATTGTAAATCTAACATATTCCTATTTATTCCTATTTAGATACTTTCATCCTATAAAGCACATGGGCGCAGAAAAGTCATCCATCTTTTTTTCATCAATTATTTTATTTGTTTTTGAGTGGCAGCCTGGCAAGGTCATAGGAAGCTTCCCTTATTGACTGGACTTACAGCGCACACCCTAGGCCAAGGGTTCCAACATCTTTCTAGGGATGAAAAAATAAATAAAATATAGGGATGAAAATGTAACGCTTTTAATTGGCAGGACCATATCATTTAAATTATTATAATCGTATGAGACAATCGACTGCCACCGAGCTCCAATCCAAATTTATCATCCACTAGGAGGGATTAAGTTCTTGCTTACAGAGTTCAACTTCCAATAAAAATTTATCAATAATAAAACATATATAGTTCTTAAAGTCAAAACAGACGAAGATATAAAGAAACCAATAAGAGTATTAATTCTTAATATTCTCACCAAATTTTACTAGTCAAACTAGTCAAAAATTACTGTTTTCTATTTTGGTGAGCTACTTTTTTAATGCACCCTAGCAGCCTCATGTTTCTTTATTCTTTTTCTATTTAATTTTTTTTGAATATTTATTTTTTCTTCACAGTTATATTTTTGAATATTTGCCTTATTCTAATGGTGATGTTTTTGAAATTTTGTATTATATTATATTATTCTTTACTGTATTTAAAATTGTGAATACTAACAAAATTTATTTTTTAAAATTATGTTTGGATGGTTTGGAGAACTTGAGACAAAATTGAAAAAAATTTGATAAAACTTGAACAGAATTTGAATTTAAAAAATATACCAAAACATATTTTTAAAAAATAATTAAAAATAAAATGCTATCCAAACATACCTCTTCAATTCCACAAAACCTGTTAGAATATGCGAACAAGAAATTTGTACGGCATTGGATGTCTAAAGCACTGTGGAAATATTGTAGTTTAAGAGAAAATAAAAATACTCTTTTAACCTAAAATATTGTATAACGAAACAAAGTTGTCCGTGAGAAAGAATGAATAAAATAAATAAATATATATATATATATATATAGAGAAATGACCAAATTTTTATAGTTTTTTAATAATTTGGTGAATGAACAATACTCATTATTGTTGGTGACTAATACTGTTAACTCGTCAATTTTTTTTTTGATTATAGTAACAAGACACTACAAAAAAAAAAAAAGGCATTTTGAGCCGTTTCTGTTGTAGCCGTTTTTATAAAACGGCTCCAATTTGAAACGTTTTCAATGAAAACGGCTCCATTTGGAGCCATTTTTTTAAAAAGTTTTTAATTTGAGCCGTTTTTATAAAACGGCTCCAATTGGGGCCGTTTAAATTAAAAACGGCTGAAAATTGAGCCTGTTTTTAAAACGGCTTAAAAAAATTAGAGCCGCTTAAAATAAAACGGCTCTATATGGAGCCGCTTTCAAATAAAACGGCTCCATTTTGAGCCGTTTAATTTTAAGCGGCTCTAATTTGAGCAGACTATTATTACAACATAAATATTAGTTAGAGACGTTTTTAGGAAAAAGGCTCTATTTTCAGCCCTTTTTATCTAAAACGGCTCAATTTCCAGCCGTTTTAGATAAATGGGCTCCATTTAGAGCCGTTTTTGTAAAAACGGCTCCATTTTCAGCACTTTAATTTTATAAAAACAGAGTCCAATTTTTAAAATTAAAAATAACACCATTTATAATAATTCTAGCCATATATACTAAAAATAAAAGTAATTAATATATATATATATATATATATATATATATATATATTCACAACGCCGAAAAGTGAGAAACAAATTAAAGCCCGACTGACCAAATTAAAGGTCATCGAAGTGAATTAGAGATAAAGAATTAAAAATTTAACTTGGTTCCAAGAAAAAAATGACCGCTGGAGTTGACATGTGTAAAGCATTCATTTGCCTTCTTTGAGAACCCCCTTAGCGATGGACAACCTTTACGAGCTTGGATCGGCACCTTCTAAGCTAGGCTAGATATAATAACTATAGCCCACACGCATATAAAACAAAATATCTAAACCACAAGCACGTGTGGGTCACACACCAATCAGAGATGAACCACACGACCTCATTAAGTGTCCAAAAAAGGCCGGCTACTACACCTAGACAGTTTTTGTCGGATAAAATCCAACCGAGTATAAAAAGATCGAACTTGCCTTAAAGGCTAGGAGAAAAGCACTGGAATCGGAGATGTGAAGCCTCTCTCTCCCCGACGAACAAAGCTTTTAGGTTTCTCTCTCTCTCTCTCTCTAGAAACTTCAAACGTTCTTTCTCTAAAGAGAGTAGAGTACTTGGTTAGTATGTTAATATATGTATATACATGTACACACACATATACATATTAATAACTAACTATATATTTATCAACAAATTATAATTAATATTTATTGATTTGTTGTGATATATGTATATATAAATATATATATATATAATTGAAAATAATTGGAGTCGTTTTTGTCCTAAAACGACTCTATATAGAGTCGTTTTAGGAAAAACGGCCTCTATTTAGAGTCGTTTTCTAGTAAGAAACGACTCTATTTGGAGTCGTTTTCCTAAAAACAACTCCGTTCGGAGTCGGGAGGCGTGCGCGCGGGACATAGTTTTGTCCCGCGCCTCTCTTCTTGTCATTTCGCATTTATTGCGAAAGTTGATTTTTTTAAAATCAATAACGTGCGTGCATGATCCCCAGGCTAGGCCATACTGTCTTCCCCCCCCCTCCGGCCATCTCGATCCGTCTCAGCTCTCTCACGTCTCTCTCTCTCTCTCTCTCTCTCTCTCTCTCTCTCTCTCTCTTTGTCTCTCTCTCTCTGTCTTCGTTGTCCGGCCATTTCAGTGAAGCCGGCCGGCCACATGGTTCCTCTAGCTTGATCGGCGTTCTCCTCTCCTCTCCCCTGCACGCGCGGTGTTCTCCTCTCCTCTCCGGTCGTCTCTCTCCCTCGGCGGTCTCTCTCTCTCAGTAAAACCCCCACCACCGGCTACCCCGCCGGAAGGCCGGGTAAGTCCCTAAACTCTAGCTCACTGTACATGTGCTTTTGTTTAGCTCTCTCTCCCTCACGCTTTCTCTCTGCAGGTGCCTCCCTCACAGCTCCGACGACCGGCGAAGAAGGCCACGCTCTCTCACAGCTCCGACCGGCGAAGAACAAGAGGTCTCTCACAGCTCCCTCATGCTTTTTTAATATTTTTTTTTCATTTATTTATTTTTACATTTTTTTTCTGCTTTATTATTTTTATTGCTGCTTTATTATTTTTACATTTATATATTTCATAAAATTAAAATACAAGACAAAAAATATATATTCATAGACAATACAATGTAATAATCTATATATTATTTTTACATTTATATATTTCATAAAATTAAAATACATAACAAAAAATATATATTCATAGACAATACAATGTAATAATCTATATATTATTTTTACATTTATATATTTCATAAAATTAAAACACATAACAAAAAATATATATTCATAGACAATACAATGCAATAATCTATAGATTATTTTTACATTTATATATTTCATAAAATTAAAACACATAACAAAAAATATATATTCATAGACAGTGTAATAATCTATATATTAAAATAGCAATCTAAATATAAATGCTTATTTACACAATGTAATAATCAAAAAATAAATTAGTATAAAAATTTGATTCATACCTAAAATTTTTTAGGGAAGAAAAAAATATTGTAAAAAAGAAAAACTAAAAAACATAGTAACAGTGTAATACCCTAGTATTTTCTGGTTAATTTCTGGTGAATTATGAATGAAAACAGTAGTGGAGTTATGATTTTTGTTCGGGAGAATTAATTAATTTTTTTAAAATTAAAAAAAAAAAGTAAATAAGAATTTATTCAAAATATTAAAAAATATAACTAACGAAATAGATAAATATAGTATGCAAATAAAAAATCTAATGACAGAATTAAGAATTTAACTTGGAGGCCGGATTACATTATACCCAGGTTGTTGAATCATGCCCCAACTTAAATTTGACCCATTAAATGTGAAAATAAATTCATGACCTAGGACCAAATAAATTTAAGAAGAGGCCGCGTTGTCTAAGATAATGCTCTAGGTTATCAACTCCTTTTTTTCAATTCTTTGCCAAAAAAAAAAAAAAAAAAAGATTCTAGTAATTAATTGAGGATCGTTTGTGTATATAACACAATCCTTAATTTGTGTTATATATTTGTAACCATTTTGTGTATTGTAATGTGATAAGATAAATATGGACAAAAGTTGGATGACGAAGTGGAGAGGTTCGAGGGAGTATATGGAAGGGGCCGAAGCGTCCGTGAAGTATGCAGTTACGAACTCCAGAAATAAAAATTCAATTGTGTGTCCATGCAAGAAGTGTGGTTTGAACAGGAGCCTACGGCCAGAAGAAGTATATGACCATTTGACCGGTGGAAGGGGAATTATGCCTAATTACACTGAATGGATTTGGCATGGGGAGAAGATTAAGGCTCCTGTACCTAATAAAGTATGTGTTGTTGAATCTCCTAAGCCGGCTCCGGCTGCAAATATTGTACCAATACTCGACGAGTCAAGAACGATGCAGTCCATGTTGCAAGATGTTTTTGGCATGCATAGTACTCGGGCAGACGATGATGAGTGTCAAGTGGAAGTGGAAGCCGATTATGTACCTGAAGCAGTTGATGAAGAGATCGATGAGAGTGCCAAGAAATTTTACAACTTGATTCAGGATGCAGACAAACCACTTCATGATAAAACACGATATAGCAAATTGTCAGCTATTGTTCATCTATACAACTTGAAGTGTGTGGGTGGACTCAGTAATACGATTTTCACATTGTTGCTTGAGTTCATCAATGACATAGTACCAACAGATGAGCCAGCTTTGCCTAAAAGTATGTATGAGACAAAAAAATATTTAAGAGACTTGGGGCTTGGATATGAAAAGATTCCGGCTTGTCGAAATCATTGTATGTTATTCTGGAAGGAAAATGAGAAGTTAGATACATGTACAGTGTGTGGAGCATCAAATTGGAAGGACGAAATTACTGAAGAAGATGGATCATCCCGAACATTGAAGAGACGACCGGTAAAGGTGTTGCGGTGGTTTCCATTGGCTTCAAGATTGCAAAGGTTGTACATGTCACAAGTAACTCTTGACCAACGCACATTGACGCAGATCCATCGATATATCATTTTTAACTCGGACGAGTTCCTTCAATTACGCACGTGAGTTATATTTATTAATACATCTTACTTTGGCTCAAACATACACATGTTTATTCTAAATGTGGACTGCCAACATATAGGACGCATTTGGATGAGCTGAGGCACGACTCCAATAGAGGCCGACTATTGGACAGAGAATTGCACCGACAACATAGGGACACATTTTGTGTTTGGTACCATAACTACGTAAGAATTTCATATGGTTTTTCTATGAGCGACGTTTTATTGTATATGTAATTTTCTACATCTCGTCAACTATGAGCAATTTTATCTCAAATCGCAGGTCAACCAAATGGACCAAACACGTAGGACTGAGTTAGGGGATAAGCTTGTATGGCATTCTAAAGGGCCAATTGAAACGGCCTTCGAATATAACCGATATGTAGTTAACGGCAAGCTGTTTCGCACTATGGCCCAAGATGAAGGAAAAACAACCCAAAACAGTGGCGTGTGTGTGCCTACAGTTGATGGTGATACCTATTATGGGAAGCTAACTCGAATAATAGAGGTAGAGTACTATGACACGACTAGGTATGTGCTATTTAAGTGTGATTGGGCGGACATTAGAAATGATAGAGGATGGTCGGAGGATGAGTATGGTATGACACTTGTGAATTTCAAAAACCTAATACATACGGGAGATAACATTTTGGATGATCCATATGTATTATCTTCACAAGTATTCCAAGTATACTATGTCCATGACGACAGGAACCCAGACTGGTGTTGCGTAGTAAGGACTAAACCGAGAAACGTGTATGATGTGGGTGAGGGAGAATTGAACAATGATGAAGATCTCAACTACCATGAGAGTGAGCCATTGAACTTGAACATTAATCAGGATCCAAATGAAGTTGATTACAGTGAAGACATTCATTATGTCCGTAGCAATATACCTGCAATTGAAGTAGTACAGCCACAATAACTTAGCATGCATGTATGACTTTGTTTTTTCAATAATCTTAAACTGATATCAAATTACATTAAACATGTTGAGTGATTTCTATATTTACATTTGATCTGACACTTTATATATATTTGTGTATTTTGTAGACTGATATGGCAGACAAGCCACCTCCAAAGAAGAAAGTTTTTTCGCGGATCCCAATACGACTCTTTTCAGAGTCTACACCTGAGATAGAGACATCTCAACATCTGGCTGAGATAGAACACGATGACCGCCCATCTTCTCCAAGTGCAATCATGGTTGAGGAGCCTTTACAGGACAACATACGTACGCCATCGGATACGGCTGATGGGTTTGTAGAGTCTTTTGATGATATTGATTCTACTATATTGGCACAAGAGACTGAGCGGGAACGAGCTCAGTCTCAAGAGTCTAAGAGGGAACGAGCTCCCACACAAGAGTCTGAGAGGGAACAAACTCCCAATATTGGCGTACAATTGGATAGTCGACAAGTCCGTACGATAGGTATGTATGTTACACTTGATATATATGTAGTCTAGGCTCCAAATATTTTACTTGATTATTTAACTTATATACACATATAATTTTATTTATTTATTTATTTATTTATTTTCATCTTTTTAATTTAAATACAGATACGGATAACAATTTCCACATCAGAGATGTTGGCTCTCCAACCGCCCTTTGTAAATGATGTAGGTAACTTTGATGTTATCGGTTGGACTTGATCGGTTTGTGATCATAGATAACTTATGTATTATGTTTTGAAATTACTTATGGTGATATGCCGTTTATGATTTAGGGTAACTTGATCGGTTTGGGGTTGATTGCAATTATGTATGGTGATATATATGTTGTATTTATTATTGTTTTTGTTTTAATGCCTTAATATGAAGTTTGAGTTATATGAGTTTATGTGGATGTTATGAGTTTATATATATAAACAATATTTTTGCAATTAGGTATTTAAAAAAAATTAAAAAAGTAAAAAATATTGTATTTTATTTATTTTTAATTTTAGAGCCGTTTTAAGTGTTAAAACGGCTCTAACAATATATTTTAATTATTTTAAAATTTTTGAGCCGTTTTAACACTTAAAACGGCTCAAAACTTATATTTTAATAATTTTCTAATTTAGAGGCGTTTTAAACTTTAGAGCCGCTTTTTAAAACGGTTCAAAACGTTTTGAACCGTTTTAACAAGCGTCTCAAATCGGTTGGAGGGCTTTTCCTTAACAGACTCAAACAGTTTTGAGTCGCTTTTATTTAAAGCGACTCTAAATGTTTTGAGACACTTTTATAAAAGTGACTCCAGTTTGAACCGTTTTGAGCACAAACGGATCAATTTTAATGTTTAATACTTTAGGTGTGGACCCGTTTGTAAAACGGCTAAAAAAAAACGACTCAAATGTTTAGAGCCGTTTTAAGAGCTTAAAAGGGTTCTAAAAAAGCGGCTCAAAATAGCGTTTTTTTTTGTAGTGAGACCATCTAAGAGTCTGTTTGAATTTGTGTTAAAAGTACAAAAAACATTGTCGACGTTTTTATTAAAACAACTGATGACTACTCTGGTGGAGGTGAGAACTAAAACTAAGTCATCACATTATCTAAGCTGCAAATTAATTTTGGCACATGGTCTTGGCCGTATGCTAATCTTTAAACTCGAATGGCAATGAAGCAATGAAGCATGCAATATTTCTCAACATTACTAACTCCATATAAAAGAATTTAATGAGTACGATCGATTTTTCTAATGCAGTTGTGTAGTTATTTTAATTGATTAATTTAAATCACTTCGTCGTGTTCGCTAAGCTAGGTTATATAGTTAATCATTGCCATTATTGCAATCCAGAAGAGCATCAATTTGACTGATTAAGAGAAATTTAAAACAATTAAATATAGTTTTTCCATTGACCTTTTGTGTAGTAAACAAATACCATATATATTCCATGCATGCATAAGCACAACTAACGCGCTCATGTCTTCATCTTTCTTCAAATACTAAAACCAGTGTATATATATATACACACACACACCACACAAGGCGTTCATCGATCGCACAACAAGCTCTTCACAGCTCTGATCCGACCTGCGGCATGTCGGGCAAGCACTGCTGCGACAAGTGGGCATGGCGGCGCAAGATCCTCAAGAGAATCTTCTGGGGCATTGTCATCGTCGGCTCCATCAGTCTGGTGACATTCCTCATCCTCAGGGCCGTGTTCAAGCCCTGCAGGCCCAACTTCGTCCTCCAGGACGCCACCGTCTTCGCCTTCGACGTCACCTCCCCAAACCTCCTCACCTCCACCTTCCAGGTCACCCTCTGCTCAAGCAACCCAAACGACAGGATGGGGGTCTACTACGACAAAGTCGACGTCTACGCCACCTACGGCAATCAGCAAATCACCCTCCGCACCGCTATCCATCCCACCTACCAGGGCCAAAAGGACACCAACGTCTGGTCACCCTTCATCTACGGCACTGCCGTGCCAATTTCCCCCTACAATGCCCTGTTGCTCAGGCAGGACCAAGCCAATGGGGCCGTGCTGCTCACCATCGAGATCGATGGAGGAGTCAGATATAAAGCTGGTAGCATTATTTATGGTCGTCACCGTCTCAACGTGAGGTGTCGCGCTTATATAAACTTCGGGAACAGGACCAACGGTATTGTGGTGGGAGAAAACGCCGTTAAGTACCAGTTTCTGCAGAGTTGCAGCGTTAGCGCATGAACGTGGTGGGGCCATTGAGCATTCTCCATCTCTCTATTTAACGCCGTTAGTTTCTTGTTTATTATGCTTCCCTCTTTTTTTCCTTTTTTGTTTATAAATATTTGTCTGTGTTCAATTAAATACCTGTCTGCTTCGTACCTTGGATAATAGTTTTGAAAAAGCGCTTTTTTATTTTGGGTTTTAGGAAAGTAAATTATTATTATTATTTTTTTATTTTTTATTTTTTTATGTATTTCAAATGTGAGAATTTTTTTTTTTTTTTTTCACTAAACAGCAAATCGAAAAAATGAACAGAAAAATACAACAATCGTCGACAAGTTGCGTTTGCGTAGTTTTATATTGGCTGTTCACTCCAGTTGCCTGTCATGATTACGTTTAAGAGTATAGAAATAGCGTGAACCTAAAGTTATGGGTTTGTCGGTAGTTTAAGTTTTACTCGATCTGCCAATTAATTATTCCTAATCTTGTTGATTTCTAGAGAAAACTTTGCTTGTTGTAGTGAAATTTGACATGTGCGATCAAAGAAACAAACACACGAAATAAAAATTCAATTTCCCGTAGAGAAAAAAAAATAGAAAAAAAGAAAAAGCAATTTACCATAGGAAAAATGAAGAAAATTAATAAGCAATCACTGCAATTTTTGAAGAAAAAGTTTTTTTTTCTAGATTAGAATATTTAACATTATTTAAAAAGAAAATGAAAAAGAAAAAAAAAAGTACGTCACCTTATGAAGTCATCACCTTACGTAAATGCCAACTTGGCATATGGGCGTTGGTTGAATTGGTTATTAATTACAGCCTTCACAGAATTTAATGAGAAGTGCGATTTTTATTTTTATTTTGGATTCAATTATCATATATAATAATCGGATTATTTACATAAAGTTATTGGGATTTGTTACTTGTTAGTGGGTGGGCGTATGAATATTCTGGAACCCATGGGAAAAGTCGGTCGGCTGAGCTGGGGCCTTTTTCTCTCTGTCATGATAAGTGGGCCCACAAGGCCGTTAAACGTGTCGCTAGGGCATTCCCTGAGATCCACATCCAACGGTGACTGAACACTGTTAGTTTGAGCGCACACATGAAAAAGGAACAGTGGGAACTTTTTTTCCTTTTTATCTTCCTAAGTTTTGATTGACGTACAGAAAGGAAGCTTCCCACACATTTAATTTAATTTATTTTCATTTTCATTTTCACGACAAAATTGACGACACCGGCCAAAACTCCGATCCCACTTGTCATCCATTACTGCATTTTCTTGCTTTACAGACTTGAAACTTCCAATAAAATTTATGTACTGCGTTCAGACCTACGAATTTATCAATTTATGGATTGCGTACAAACTCTTTGCTGCTACTGTGGCTCGATCTACCTGTACCGTGACAAAGTTTCTCCTCACCTATGTGTTGTTAATAATTTGAACGTTTTTATGAAATTTATTTATTTTTGGCCTAAAAAATTAAAAAATTGTTGGATCCGAATTCAATTAAGAGCATTTTCAACATAATAGATAAAATAGTTTATAAAGAATTTTTCGTCTCTACTAGAATAAACAGATCGAATATAATTTTTTTTTTTAGTGTAAATAGTAAATAGAAGAGTTTATTCTCCATTTATACTACAAACAGTTTTTTATTGTTTTATCTCTCTTCATTTCCTTCTATTATACACTATCTCTCCCTCTTTCTTTCACTATCTTCTGCATAAAATAATATTTAAAAAAAAAAAAAGTTAGATTAAAGAATTTATTCTGAGAAAGTATAAAAAAAACATTAATTAAAGTAGAGAGTTATATTTTTTTCAATAATTACTTTAACTAATGGCAGCCCTATTAATTACCTAATCCAAGCGGAGGTGAAAAACAAAGAAAGGACGTGCATACGTAATCGCATTATGTAAAACTGCTCTTTAGGTGATCCACGTACATATTACCGATGTGAAACCCGTCTAATATGATAATGTTTAACCTCCAATGGCCCTGAAAGTCTCATTTGAACGGAATTTTATAGTACCATTTCTTTAATGCACTTACTATCATCATCCCATAAATTTATATTACACCATCATATTTGTTAAACTACGCACTTTATGCAACTTCAGCAAAAAAATAAAAAAAAAAAATAAAAATACAATTTTCACTGATTCGAGTGAAATGTAGATAATTTATTTTATTGTTTAAAATTTATAAATTTAATGATGTATATTGTAACATATATAGTAAATATGTTATCATGATACATTGAGTAGTATCATGAATCATGAATAGATACCATATTTTCCTACACCATACATGTAGAAGTGGTGCCCATATCTTCATCTTTCTTCAAAACCCAAACAGCTAGCCAAAGCTTTATTTAAACACACGAACGCAAGGCGTTCGTCGCACGGCACTCTCTTCTCACAAAAGCATAGGAGGAGGTCCCATCCCTCCCTTCCTCTTCCTCTACCTCTAGTCAACCTACCAAACCTCTTTCCTCTCACTGCTATCACTAGCAACATGTCGGCCAAGGACTGCGGCAGCCACGGGCAAAAGCGGCGAAGGTTCTTCCGGCGGCTGTGCGCTGCAATACTTGTCTTCGCCTTCATCGTTCTGGTGGTGGTGCTCCTCGTCTGGGCCATCCTCCAACCCAACAAGCCCAGGTTCATCCTCCAAGACGCCACCGTCTACGCCTTCAACCTCTCCACACCGAACCTCCTCACCTCCAACTTCCAGGTGACCCTCTCCGCCCGAAACCCCAACGACAAGATCGGCATCTACTACGACAGGCTCGACGTCTACGCCTCCTATCACAGCCAGCAGATCACCCTCCGCACCGCCATCCCCCCCACCTACCAGGGCCACAAGGAGATCAACGTCTGGTCCCCCTTCATCTACGGCAACGAAGTGCCTGTCGCCCCCTACAACTCCGTCGCGCTCGGCCAGGACCAGGCCGGTGGGGCCGTGCAGCTCACGATCAGGATCGACGGACGGGTCAGATGGAAAGTCGGGACCTTTATCTCCGGCCGATACCATCTCTACGTGAGGTGTCCCGCGTACATAACCTTTGGCACCAGGACCACCGGTGTTATAGTCGGCAATAACGCCATTAAGTACCAGCTGGTGACGAGTTGCAGTGTTAACGTATGAACAAGGTTCCGCCCGGGCCCGGCCGTTGAGTATCGTTGATCTCTCTCTCTCTCTCAGTCTATGCCGTTAGTTTCGTGCTTATTTTTCCACTTTTTTTTTTTTTTTTTTAAACTTTTTAATTCTGTGTTTAATTTTATCTCTGTCTTCTTTCGGTATACGTCGGATTAAGTGCCTGAATTGTACATTTTGCTAAAGAATAAGCTGAGAAAATGAGAAAAAAAAATAAAAAAATTATATATATGAGACAAATAGCAAAATTACAATCGGTGGCAAGTTGTATTCATTATATAAATGTGAAGTGTCTTTAATAGATAAGAAATGAGCGTCTCTTCGGCGGTTGTGCTGTCATTTTCCTTCATTTTCCTATTATTGCTTCCTCGTTGTTCACTTAAGTTGCCTTTTTCATTTATTTGTTTAAAGGACAAAATTTTCTTTAAAATTGGATCGAGTATTTAATTGACATCACTAATTCTCACATTTAATAAATGATACACTCTATTAGATGCATGTGAGAATGCACGTAATGTGTTAATTTTATTAAAAATGCAATATTTGAGAGTAATTATAATGACAAATGTCAGTTTAATGAACTAAATTAAATAAACAAAATATCATTTTTCTATTTGATTTCTGTTTTCAACTTAATTATTGGTATTGTCGTGGATTTTAAAAGTCCCTAAAATTAGCCACGACCACAGAAAAAAATGAAGAAAACACATCACCAGAGTTATATATTGAATAGGACGAAACGGTTCATCTCTGGGTTGCCCATTTTGAAAGGCTGTGGTGCATGGGTACGTGGCCGTTCAAGAAACACATTTTGTTTTCTGTAAATAGATTAACAAATAATTCATCATTTTTTTTTTCCATTTATATTACATTGAAATATTTTTTCAAAAAAAAAAAAAAACCAGTTAAAATACATTAACAAACGCACCCTAATTACTACACTCCCAAATTTTGCTTGGAAGAAATTCACTCATTCTACGAAAGTAGTAAGAGTGGTCGGAAGTGTTGAATTATTGGGAGTTTAGTTTAGGCGTGTTTGGGGTGGGTTTATCTGCCGCGTGGGCTTGGTGCTGGTGGTGGTGGTCCTTTTCACTCCCGGCTCACCTGCCCTACCTAAATAATAATAGCTTGTTAGAAAGGGACTTTTCCATTACGTGTTTAAACGATGATCCTTATCTCCCTTTCATTTTTATTTTTATACGGGGAAAGGGAAAAGAGAATCTCTCTCTTAAAGTTAGTCATATATTTCATCCACCCAACAGCCAAGCATGGGATGTACACTATTTCTGAAAGCCAAGGTAGGGGTTCATGCCAAAATGGCCGTCACACATAGGCCAATCACATTAATTTTGTATTATTGGGTAAGGTAGATTGGCAGTGTAAGGTCAACAAAGCGGGATAAAAGTATAATTTTTAACATTATTATTATTATTATTTTTATTTCTGCTTTGAAGGATAATGATCAAGCAATGGCTTATAAAGCTAGGTTGAGTGTCGGTGTACCGGTCAGTGAAGTGCCATGAATGAACTCTTTATTTTGGCGTTCCAAGATATTTATATAAATAGAAAACAAAATTTTCTGTTGAAATTCGCGGAATCCACTCAATTAAATTGATTATTTATATTTTTATAGCACGTGATTTCTCACACGGTCGTGCCGAATTTGTGCTCTAAGGACAAATGTCACATGCTTTGTAAATCTTATTAAAAATACATATAAATATTACATGTTTTAAGGAGGACGGCAATTTAATAAACTTGGTTTAAATTTGAGGGAAACATTGTCCTATCCTGCATGCTCCTACCACGGCAAACAAGTGGGTTTTTGCATTTTCAGTCATTATGAAGATGCAATGTCCTACCACGATAGAAATTATAATCCAATGAACTTCTCACTACATAACATATTATTCTTTTGAACAAAAAATTCTAACCCAATTGTGTTAGAGAAAATAAGAATAAATTGCCATGTAAAAATATGTGAGAATTAAAAAATGCATGTGAAAATCAAATGCATTTTTTGATACATGCAAACTTAATAGACTAGATTTGAGAAATTTATTCCAACCTTTTTTTTTTTCTTTTTTCTTTTGTTTCTTATAAAACAATTGTCCTATTTGATACAATCCGATCCATTGAGCTTTACTCTTTTGTAAAAGGCACATTAAGGGAAGAGGTTAGCTCAAGGCTTATAAATCCTACAACCTAAGTATACCTTGGTAATGTAAAACTCTTACCACGCGGCCACGCCCCTACACGTGTGGCACTATTGTCCAAACACGTGTACAACGGGACGGAAGACTCAACATTGTCTAAGACCCTGAAGCTCTGATATCCTGATAAAGTCCATTGAGCCTTACTCTTTCACAAAATGCACATTTAGAGAAGAGATTAGCTCAAAGTTTAAAAAGCCCATAACTTAGGTATATCTTGACAATGTAGGACTCTTAATACTATTTTTTTTGTGTTCCTGTTTAAAACAAGATAGGCAGGCATATCTCCCATTGACCTTCATTTGGTGACAATTTTCAATCTAGACTAAGACAAACACACACGCAAGAAATAGTGTCTCCGTTTGTTAATATATTTTGGAGGCTGTTTTTGTTTTTCGTTTGAAAATTTTTTTTTATCTTACATAAAAGTGAAAACTGCTTTTGTTTCTTTTGAAGTGTTTTGTATTTAAGTTATTTGTTAATATTTTTTTCTAAAAGAGAAACAAAAGGCAGAAAATAGAATTTTTAGCAAATGGAACCAGTCAACCAGTATCCTAGAGGTTGTTTTCTTGGCAAAAAAACACATGCACCAATTCTCTTAGCATGAGGAAATTTCAAAATTAAGAACTTTTATGGTGCGTTTGGGATTGTGATTTCGTAGACAATAAGTGCGATTTTAAACCAAATCGCAGAATATAGATCGTTTGGAAACTGCGTTTTTAAAAATTGCGATTTGAAAACGTAGAAAATTTGCTTTTTCAAATCGTAGATAAGATGGTGCTTTTTTGAAAACGTAAAATTTTAAAGGTAAATTCGCGATTTTAAAGGCTAAAGTGCGATTTTGCCAAACACTAACCTGCGTTTTTAAAAATCACTTTTTTCAAATCTCACATTTTAAAATCGTTATTTTAAATCACAAACCTAAACGGACCCTTAAGAATTATGGCAAACCAAATGGGTCAATTTTTGGTTGATATGTCATTTTCACTTTTTTATTTTAAGTCACCTCTCTTTTTTCTTTAATGGCCGTGAGTGGCATTTCCTTTTCACCGTCCAATAATTCACGTAGAAAATGTTTTCACGACCAGAGAGATTAACCAAAACAATAATTATTGTCGATTGACCCGATCCGGCCTGTCCGAACCAAAATCAAGGCGGTAGCTGGGCCTGGACATCTTACAGATTCCTTTCCGTTTGTTCCCAGCCCAAGCCCAGCCCCATCGTTTCATTTTTAACATTTTAGCTAAAAAAATTACTTTTATTTTTATTTTTTATTTTAGCTACCCATTTTTTTCAAGCCTCTTGTGAATTTCTAAAAAATCTTCATTTGATCAAAATTTAATAGTGATCAAATACAAGCTCAATGGTAATTTTATAAGCCACATCATTTTTTGATGGACACAAAACTAATAAAAGTGACACATGAGAGACTTTAAGCATTACTCCAGAGTACTAACAGTAGCTTCCTATATATATTCCTTCAATTTTTGAACCAAATTACTTTTTGCTTCCATATTCAAATAAACTTCACAATAGTTTCCCTTGTCACTTCTCTATACCATTTAAATTTTCTTTTAAATAAATGCTAGATGAAAAAGTGAAAAGAGAAAGACTTTTTATATTAAAATAACGTTAAAGGAAGCAATACTCTAAGGAAGCACTCTTGGTGTTCCCTTGGTTTGGACAACATCAAGGAAATTTGTTTCAGCAATTTTTTTTAGGAGTTTTCCCTATATTTAAGGAAGTTGTTGGTAGTACTTTCACTTTATATTTTAGCTTTTACTAATCAATTTAAATATTCTATATTTTTCAAAGCACATACATTCTAAAGTCATGTCTTATTAGGAATCAAAAAGTTGCTTTTTTATTTTTATTTTTTTAACCTTTTGTGAACTATAATGCTCACCAAATTGTAGCAGCTCACCAATTTTTTGGCTAAGTTAACCAGTTAAATACAACTATATATATATATATTTTTTTATCCAAATTTGCATCTCAACTAGCCAAAATAACTTTGGCTATCAGGGTGTGAATGTTAAATGTCTCATTTATTAAGGTCTTGTTTGGTTTGTGGAATAGACCTCTGGAATGGAATGACCACTCTTATGAAATAGTTATTACTTTGTTTGGTAGGGATCTATTTCTTGGAATAGTTATTCCTATTCTTTTACGAAGAAGAATACATATTCCAGTAAAAAATGAGGAATAACTATTCCTTTATGAATAGACTACATTTTATAGAAGAAAAAAATTAATAATAAATCAGTCATTATTTTTTATTTTCTCTCAATTTTTTTTTTTTTTTTTATAAAAAAAAAAAAACAAATTAACCTACATTAGATTTGTGGCTAGCCGACCACCCACTCAGCTACAAAAGAAGCCGATAGTGAAATACTCATTCCGCAAATCAAGCGATGCATAATCTTGCAAGTTGCAAGTGATATTTGTGGGAGGCGGGAAAGCCCACTTGGCAGAATTGGCGAATGCTGACCGATTAGAAATTAAACCTTTTAATTTTCTTGGGCCTTGCAACCTTTTTCTAGTTGCATCAGGTTGGGCTAGGCTCATATCAATAACCATGTTGCTGATCTCATTCTCTTTGTGTCAAAAGACACAATATTTGGTCTTCGAATTATGTATGATATTTTAACACACTTCAATCCACTAAGTTTCTTTTTTCCACCATTCAAGTAATCAACCATCAACGATGACAATTATTTTAAAAAAAAAAAAATTGGATCGAAAAAATAAATTCTTCTAAATAAATTTATTAAATTGATATGGAAACATATGCTTGAAACATGGACCAAAGATTTTATTTTTTCTCATGATTAGGACGGTTGGTGTAAGGTGTAAACAATACATCTTCTACGGAAATCAAGCTAATTTTATGGAGTGACGTTAAAGTTAGTCAGGAACTTTTGGCCACTTGGTATAATGTGGGTATGCACAAAGGATTTTTTTTTTTAATTATTTTTTTAAAAAAAGACTTTTCGTGTGCCTATTTTTTCGTAATTTTCTTTTCAATTTGTCTGCTTGGCGTATAATTGAAGTTAAAAAAAAAAAGAAAAAAAAAATTATAATGGAATATAATATAGAAGAATTTGATTGGCAATCGGGAGAATTTTGAGAGTGAATTACAAAAAATTAAAAGCCTAAGAAATGATTTACCAAAATCTCAAAACACATTATGGTAATATACTAATTTCCCTTCGAGCAATATCATAGACCGACCAGCTGAAAAAGGAAAGAACAAAAAAAATGTTCCAACAGAAAAATAGTGCATCTAGAAGTAAATAAACACAAGGAAAATGTTAGATTCACAACAACTGCACATGAGGGGTTGTTGTGCAGTTATTGTGATAGTGTAGTGTAAGAATCAAATCCCTAAACACAATACACACGAAGGAAAGGTAAATAAAGCGGAGATATGTTAGTTACACAACAATTTTGCACAACAATACTGATGTGTCCAACATTTTTCATTGAGAAATGATCCCTACACTTATTTCTCACAACAGCTCCACAACAAGCTGATGTGGCTGGTAATATTTTATTATTTTTTTTGTTTTCTTTTTGTAAAAAAATAATAAAATATTACCAGCCACATCAGCTTGTTGTGGAGCTGTTGTGAGAAATGAGTGTATGGATCATTTCTCTTTTTCATTTGAGTAATGATTCATGTACAACTTTTACACAACTCTAACTAATTTTTTTTTTATGATCAACCATTGGATTTATTTTCCTACACGTGGGCCCTAAATATTCAATGGTTGATCTTAAAAAAAAAAGAAGTTGTTAGAGTAATATAAGAAACATTACTCTTTTTCTTTTTTTATTATTATTTTTTTAAAAGAATATTAGACACATCAGCCTTGTTGTGCAATTGTTGTGTAAGAGTTGTGCAAACAACATATCTCAAAAAAAGTCTACAAATAAAGGTACAATGGCCATATATATACCCAAATTTTTTTTTTTGGCAGTATTCTATTTGTACCATTAAAAAAATAAAAAAAATAAAAGAAGAAAATGGAGAAAACTTGAGAGCATATAGTTCTGCCCCTGATCAGGCTGAACTGAGGGAGTTAGGGCCATGGCTCCTAGTGTTGAATTTTAAATACATATTGTAGCTTAAAAATATGGCTTGGTTCCTTATTGGCTTATTCATTCTTTGACTCGTTGATGACAAATCTTACTCTTATGTAACATAAAAATCTCGTTCCATTTATAAGAATAATGATTCACTGCCACCTAAAGATACAATTTTTCACCACCTTCTTTATGTGACAAGGTGGTCCCCCACTACTTTTTGAATTTTTTTATTTTTTAAAAATAAATTAAGGTGAGGGACCACCTTGCCACATAGGCAAGATGATGAAAAGTTGTATATTTAGATGGTAGTGAATTATTACTCATAAAGAGTTATTTTTGCCGTTACGCTATCACACAATGTTGACGTTGGCATGAAATAATTTATTCATATATATATATATATATATATATATATATTTTATTTTCAGAATCTTAGCTGGAATGACAAATGACATGCGTTTAAGGTGGAATCATATTTTATTTTTCCTGGTGAATTTTTATTTTGGGCATTTTTCTGATAAAATCAACCGAGATATTATCGAAGTAGCTAGTTAACCAAATGATCATAATAAAAAGTCAATTGTTCCATTGGCTATTAGGAAGTAGTTACCAGGAAATATCTAGGACAGGTTCACATGGACACACACACACACAATAACAAATCTCGCACGGTCGTGCCTGAATCCTTCTCCGGTTGTCCTCTTGAAATTAAATTAAATTAAAAAACACACACAACGCGGCTTACCTCTAATCCTAACCCGTAACGTATATTCCTCTAACCCTTTATATATACACACTTCTTCTCCTCCTGTTTTCCACATTACAGCGTAGATCGGCGATTGGTATTTGCTCTGTCCTCACAAGTGAGAAAAGCAAGCGATTTTCTATCTCTGAAAGACCATCAGGCATGGCGAAAGGTGGTTGCGGTTGTTGCAGCTGCCTCTGTGGGTGCCTCTTCAGTTGCATTCTAAGCCTAATCTTCCAAATCCTCTTCACGCTGCTCGTCATCGTGGCCTTGGTGGGCTTCGTCTTCTGGCTCATCTTCCGCCCCAACGAGGTCAAGTTCCACGTCACCGACGCCTCGCTCACCCAGTTCAACTTCTCCACCAGCGACAACACGCTCCACTACAACCTTGCCCTCAACATCTCCGTCAGGAACCCCAACAGGCGCATCGGCATCTACTACGACAGCATCGAGGCCAACGCTTACTACCAGGGCCAGCGGTTCGACACCGAGACTCCGGGGCCGTTTTTCCAGGGGCACAAGAACACGTCTGTTCTCAGCCCCGTCTTCAAAGGGCAGCAATTGGTCCCGCTGGGCACCAGCGAGGTCTCCAACTTCGATTCGGATAAGGCCGACGGGATTTTCGCTATTACTCTCAGGCTAAATCTTCGCATCAGGTTCA
Organism: Alnus rubra; assembly: GCA_028654335.1. Lineage (NCBI taxonomy): Eukaryota > Viridiplantae > Streptophyta > Magnoliopsida > Fagales > Betulaceae > Alnus > Alnus rubra. The sequence continues at coordinate 28,616 of JAJPGS010000622.1, forward strand.
AGGTCGGTTGGTTCAAGGTCGGCCACTTCAAGCCCAAGATCAAGTGCGACTTAAACGTTCCTCTCAAGTCTAATGGCACATCATCACCTGCAACGTTTCAGTCTACCAAGTGCAGCTTCGATTTCTGATCAATCTTCCGGCGGATCTTCTTTCTTTCTGATCGAGCCTTTGATTTTCCTTTTCCCTGTTATTGTTATTCTTTCATTTTTTTTCTTAACATTATTATTGTTAATTTTTTAATCATATTGAGTTTCCGTACATATAAAAAGTTAGTGGTGGTTGCACTTTTTTCCCGGTTCTTGGTGATGATGATGATGATGCCTAGGAATTGGTATTTGGTGCGTTGCTGTCATTCAACGTATTGATTCGTTGTTTTGTTATTGGGCGAATCACTTAACTGTCTGACTTTTAGTTGCTCACTCAGATTAATACACGTGTAATCCTCAAAAATCAAAAGGTCGAGAGGATAAGAGTTATCCACGCAAGATATGACCGTTGCGCACAGCGCATGGGCCCAACTGATTCCGTGCTCTGCACACGCATGGTGCGCCTGACTGTAGTACCTAATATGGCTAATAAAGGATTCCAAATGGATTAAAAGTGACAACTTATCGGGAATTAAAAGATTTTGCGTGATTATTAAGGCGCGGAGATTTCTCCCAATTTTTTTCTTTCCATACGTCACACTTGGCAATTTATTCTAGTAATTGTGTTTTAAATCCTTTAATATTAATCCAGAAATCTAAGTACAATCTTAATTTATATTCAAACCCAAAAATTAGAGAAACTGCTAATTGCATTTAGTTTTTCTCAACTTGCTGTCCTCAATAGTAAGATTAGAAAAACAATCTAAACAATAGAAAGAGGATAAGGGAATACGATTCTCTTCCTTTTAATTCTGTTTTATGATTTAAATTGTAGGGATAATTGCACTACTGATAACCTAAATTATGAATCACACTCATTGTGATACAAAAAACTCATGGAAGGTCATTTTGGTAAATTATAATTATGAATCACTTCTTAAACTCGTTTTTCGTCTACCAAGTTAACAGAATACGTTAGTTTGACACGTCATATAAATAGTGAGACAACCTCTAAATATCATTTATATGGTAATTTACTAACGGACTTTGTTTATTTGGTGAACAGAAAACGGGTTCAGGAAGTGATTTGTAATTATAGTATCACAGCAAATTATTCGTAATTTAGGTAAACCTCAAATATCAGTGGTGAAATTATCCATAAATTTGATTTGTTAAATTTAATGGGTTGTAAATTGTTATTATTTAACAATTTTAAATGATATTTTAATAAATATATCATTACATATGTAAAATTTAATATAATTCATAAAATCGTTTCTCTTTATTTTATTTATTTATTCAATTTTTTTTTTGCTCTTTCATTAATTAAGTCATATCATTAGGGCTGATCAAATACCCGCATCCCCGCCCCTAAAATCTCGGGTTTTAGGTGATTTTTTGCGGGTGCGGGTCAAAAATTGATATACCCGTGCGGGGCAGGGCGGGTTGCAGGTTGGGGTTTTAAAAAACCCCGGGGACCCGCCCCGCACAGTTAAAAAAATAAAAAAAATACCCTACTAACCCTAGCAGTGCCCCCCCCCCCTTCCCATTTTTTCCTTTCTTTTCTTCCTAATCCCTAGCACCGCACCCCTTCCCCTCTTCTTCTTCTTCTTCTTCACGATTTCCGTCATGCTGCGTCTTCTCCAATGGAATTATGGAAGTCGATAGGCCTCGCCGAGTCACCGGTTCTGTGGGAACGTCATGAACGGTGGGAACGTCAGGGTTGGCGAGGAGATCTGGAACGATGGGAAGATCGTCGACGCTCGCTTCAAGAGGTCTCGCCGAGTCGCCGATCCTGAGGTCAGTGGCCTTTCATCCCTTTTTTGTGATTTGTTTTAGTCTGGTTGTTGTGATTTGTTTGTGATTTTCTTGTTTGAATCTGATTTTGTTTGAATCCGGTATTGTTTGAATATGATTTTCTTGTTTGGTTCCTGAGAAAATCTAGCTTTGGTTTGGTTTCTCATTTTTCTAGATCTAGGTATTAAACCCGCATATCCCCGGATAACCCACATCCCCCGCCCCGCATCACCCCGCACCGCACGGGTTCTCCTTATTTTGTGCGGTTTGCGGGTGCGGGGCGGTGCCAAAAAAGGGGCATCCCCTCCCTTGCCCCATGCTCAGCCCTACATATCATTGTGTGATGGCAGAGCAGGCATGTGCTTGTTAGCTTGTGTCTGTTTAGTTGAAACAGTCAACAGTGACAATTGGAGATATGGATAATGGAAACAGCACCACAAGTTACTTCTCCTTATTAGAAGCTCTTTGGTACGTTAAGGAATGTGATTAAAAACTAAATAAAATAAAATAAAATAAAAAACAAAAAATTGGCTGGTAAAAGAATTAAATCTTTTATTCTAGCCTTTAGACAGCTAGTTGGTAAGTGTATTGCTGAATTTTATCCCAAACGATAGGGTAATTCAACTCAATATGTTTGATGCGTTCGTTAAAAAAATATGGGGTCGGTATAGGCTAGGACCATTCTCTTAATTCTTAAAAAAAAAAAAAAAAAAAGAGGTTGAGGTAAAAAAAAAAATTTAACTTGTTGGCCTTACCAACGATTTTTTTTTTTTTGGACTCCTGACCTGTCCGTAAGAGCTTTTTAGCTCCATTCTTGGTTAAGAATTTCGAAAACTATTGCCTAAAGGCTTGTTTGAGACTTTATTAGAATTTTCTTCAATTTCACATTTTAGATTTTGTTTTGTTAAATCTAATCACATATGTATATATATAGCGTCATGTCATTTAAAAATTTAAATACATGACGTCGTGACAATATATTTACCCTATATTATATATGTAAACATGACTCTAAACCATAAAAATGGTCCCTCTTTATTTCAATTGAAATTAAGAAGATTCTAATACGATGCAAAGAGAATGGAATGAATGAAATTGACATTATTAAAATTATATATAATAATAATAATAATAATAATAATAATAATAATAATAATGAAATTTTCATTATTATTATTATTATATATAATTTTTGGCCTAGTGATTAAGGCTTGGGGCTTCTAGGGTGTGATACTCAGAAGGTCACGAGTTCGAAACTTTTTAGGTGCAAACTCCCTCTTGGGACCAGCCACCCAAGTTGTGTTGGGGGGGTCTTCGAGCCTCTGACCATCGGCCTGCGATTTAAGGCCCAATGCCTGGAGTGTCGTCAGACATTGGGCCAAAGATTAGTCTGCAGGCCTGACAAGTAGTTACTATGCTCAGAAGGTTTGACTACCACCTTGTGTGGGCCACTCGTTCAGCGAACGAGGCACATCATGACTATAGAATTGTGGGATACCCCGATAAAAAAAAAGAAATTGACATTATTAAAATTCACCTAATTGGGATTACCGTTCTCCTAAATTGTTCTTTTTGGAATTTGTTTCAGCCATAAACAACCGGTGAGCCGTTTAGTATTAGCCTTTTAGCTCTTTCATTATTGTGTGATGGCAGGCATGTGCAGATGTGCTTGTCATCTTGTGTCTATTTAGTTCAGAAAGGGACAATTGGAGACACGGAACCAGCATCACAAGGTACAACGGATACCACAAGAATTATTTGTGAAAGATTTGTTTTCATTATCTTCATTTTTTCTTTTCTTTTTTATCTCTATTTTATAAATTCGTCATTAAATTTATGAGATTTATATATAGTTTCTACATATTCAATAATAAATTTACATATATTTTATAAGGAGATAGACAAAAGATATGTAGAAAAATGAACAGTCAATGCTAAATCTTCAGACAACTAGTTTGATGATTTGGATCGAGATTTCGCTCTTATGCGTCTCTTTTTATTTTTGATTTGAAAGTAAAAATCATAAGAACAAAATAAATCAAAAATAAAAGGAGACTATTCTTTAAGAGCGGCTAAACAATTTTTGGTTAAAGAGAGTAGTTCAGTCACTCTCAATTAATTGGTTTAGGGGTAATCGAACCATTTTCTTTAGCTAAAAAAATGATTTAATTATTCTAATGGCCATCAAGAAAGTGCTTCGGCCACTTCAATAGTCAGTTTAGAAGTGGCTAAACCACTCAAAACACTCTAACAACCTTTATCGTTCATTTAAAATGGATGAAAAAAAAAAAAAAAAGTTTAAATTGTGTTGCATCCTTTAGACTACTAGTTTGATCGATTTTGTAAGATGAAATGGTGGGTCTCTTGTTGTACAGAGCCAATGTATTGTCATCAGTGATTGTAATTTATATTACTCTCCAAAATCATTAGGCTTCGTTTAGTAACCCCCTCCCCTCCCCTTATGAGATAATTTTTTTTGGAGTGTGAGTAAAAAGTGATTGATGTGATATAAAGTAAAAAAATTTATATGAAAAAGTATAAAAAATTTGTATTGTAGTGAATTATTTTATTTAAATAATAATAAAAAATTGTTGATATGATATAAAAAGTAAAAAAGGTTAAGAATGTTTTGAGTTGATGTTTTTTGGGAAAGGTAAAAATAAGAATGTTTCAACGGGATAAGTAGGGTGTGTATGGGGCGGGCGGTTTTTTGCCTTTTTGGCCCAGCCCACACCTATGCGGGTTGGAAATTTTCAACCCGCAAACCGCACTTAATAAAGACAACCCGTGCAGGGCGGGTATTTGAGTGGCATTTACGTAATTTTGATTTTATTTTGTAAAAAATAAAAATTCAAAAAAATACTGATTTTTTTAATAAAAAATTAAATTCATATTATTTTTCACAGAATCTTATGAATGCAAAGTCAAATTTTTAGGGAATCCCTCTGTTTCATTAAAGAAAAAATTATAATTTCAAAGCTCTTTAAATTTAGTCCTTCAACATGTTGACACATATCTTTTAATCGTTCCTATTTCTATACAAGAACATTTTCCATGGAATTAGCTTTGTAAACTAAACTAAAAGCCCTATTAATTATAAGATAAATTATAAGAAACATAATTTCTTTTTTTTCTTTTTTTTTTCTCCTCTGTACGGGGCGGGGCGGGGGCCTTTATTTTTTAAAAGGCTAAACCCGCAACTTGCCCTGCATAAATTTCTCAAATTAAGACCATAACCCGCAAAAAACCCGAAAACCCGGTCCTCTGCGGGCGGGGCGGGGATTGCGGGTTTTGCACACCCCTAGGGATAAGTCTCCTTTATAATTAATTACGAAATACCACTTATGGGATTCACTTGATCAGATAAGTAGTTGTGGTTTGGCAGCCCAATTTTTATTTGGTCATACAGGTTTCATAAGTGGTATTTTACAATTATCTATTCGAATTCTTTCAAATTTGTACAAATAATTATAAAAATTCTTAATATGTATCAACGAGGGTTAATTTTTGTGATACCCAACGTTTGTGTTGGGCTTAAGAAGTTGGGAATTAGGCTCAAATTTCACATTGTAAACATGGGGGTTCGAATATAGAAGTTAGAAAAATATGAAACTATCTTCAATGGGTGACACAATCGGCTTAAGACCATAACCCGCAAAAAAACCCGAAAACCCGGTCCTCTGCGGGGTGGGCGGGATTGTGGGTTTGCACACCCCTAGGGATAAGTCTCCTTTATAATTAATTACGAAATACCACTTATGGGATTCACCTGATCAGATAAGTAGTTGTGGTTTGGCATCCCAATTTTTATTTGGTCATACAAGTTTCATAAGTGGTATTTACAATTATCTATTCGAATTCTTTCAAATTTGTACAAATAATTATAAAAATTCTTAATCTGTATCAACGAGGGTTAATTTTTGTGATACCCAACGTTTATGTTGGGCTTAAGAAGTTGGGAATTAGGCTCAAATTTCACATTGTAAACATGGGGGTTCGAATATAGAAGTTAGAAAATATGAAACTATCTTCAATGGGTGACACAATCGGCTAGGACTATGAAGCGGAAGTCACTAATTCGAATATCTCATTCCCCTTTTGTGTGGACATGTCAAAAAAAGAAAAGAAAAATATGAAACTTCTCTAATTGAGAGTTTTTTTGTATGGAGCTGTTACCTAATAGAAGAAACAAACTTATTATACACTTGATAAGCTTAATTATGCTCATAAAAGAGATAGATAGGTCTAGCGTCTACTTGGTTTAGTGTTTTCAAAACATATGTATTTGGGGTACATGTTAGATCTTTATCCCTTAACAATTTTAATATAATCAAATTTCAAATTTACGATAGGATATGTGAGATCCAATGTGGGTCTCACAAATCCTATGGTAAAGAGATGGGAAAGAGATCCATGGATGTGAGATGAATTTGTATAATTTCTCTTATAAAAATTAGCTTTGTTTGGTAAAAAAAACTATTTCTCTTTGATTTTTATTTTAAAATAAAAATATTAACAAATAATTAAAAACACAAAATACTGAAAACTAGTTTCACCTCTACCCTCCAAAAAGTATTATCAACCAAGTAATTTTTTATTTCAAAATGCAGTTATTAAAAACGTAATTTTTAAAAATATGGTTAAATGTTTAGTAAAATTACGATTTGACCTTAAATAATAATTTTTTTTTATAAGAATAATGTTACTTTTCACACTAAATTTTCTTATCATCTTTACACAAACTGATGAGATGTATTTTTAGTAACTAATATTTTTATTTTATTTTAAACATGAAAAATCATTTAACACACGCTGCATAAATCTGCGTGAAAATCTAGCATAAAGATTAGCATCACTCTTTTTATGATGCAACCCCACATTCCAATTTTTTTATTCTTTTATAAGTGCAAGATGAAAAGAACAAAAATTAAGAAACTAAGAAAGACGAAGATGGTGCCCTTCCAAAACAGGTGGGAGAGGATCCAGTTAAAGAGGGTAGAATGAGAATGCAACCATAATGAAGTCTGGTTGCGGCCCGTGATACCACATGATGGGCATAAAAGCTTGCACTTCGATTAACATGATTAGCTGGCCAGCTAGTAGTAGGTGGAATGATTGTATGGACGTGAGATATGATTGAAGCAATGTACCAGTCTTGTGATCTTTGGATATTGAAGAGTCAGAGTAACTGTAATAGAATCTCCTTCTAAGATAAAAGAAGTCGCATGTAAAGAGAGAGTCAATTGAACAACCAGTAATGCAGCAAGAGCTTCTCCATAAAGAGCAGCACAAGGAGGACTAATAAGAGCACTGTTGTGAGTAATGCATGGTGCCAAATGAATTTCGAATAAGCACTGCTTGAGCAGAAAAAGAATCCCGAATAGCTGTATCATAATTTATTTTGATAAATGGAGAGCAGGGCTTCTTCTAGACTTCAAGGGAACACACCAAAGCAGAATTCCAAGTAGAGTGATGCTCCAAAACCAGTTTATTGATTTTGCTGAAATAACAAGGGCATTGGGAACAAAGTCCTCATGATGAGTCTTATTCCGATTAACATGATTAGCTGGCCAGCTAGTAGTAGGTGGAATGATTGTATGGACGTGAGATATGATTGAAGCAATGCACCAGTCTTGTGTGATCTTTGGATATTGAAGAGTCAGAGTAACTGTAATAGAATCCCCTTCTAAGATAAAAGAAGTCGCATGTAAAGAGAGAGTCAATTGAACAACCAGTAATGCAGCAAGAGCTTCTCCATAAAGAGCAGCACAAGGAGGACTAATAAGAGCACTGTTGTGAGTAATGCATGGTGCCAAATGAATTTCGAATAAGCACTGCTTGAGCAGAAAAAGAATCCCGAATAGCTGTATCATAATTTATTTTGATAAATGGAGAGCAGGGCTTCTTCTAGACTTCAAGGGAACACACCAAAGCAGAATTCCAAGTAGAGTGATGCTCCAAAACCAGTTTATTGATTTTGCTGAAATAACAAGGGCATTGGGAACAAAGTCCTCATGATGAGTCTTATTCCGATAAAACCATATATGATCAGAGGTAACCATAGCAAAAATTTGAAACAAATGAGAGTCTGCCGTTGGAATACCAATCTTTTTGGGTTAAGAACAATAGATAGCCAGTATGTCATATGTGTAATATTTAAACTAAGAATATTAATTGGCCAAAAGATTGTCGCCAAACCACTTGAGCAATTTGAGAAGGGAAAAAAAGACGGATTATGGAATGATTGGGCCAAAGCATAGAGAACACTATGTATTTCCATAAAACAACTTTAAATGATGTTTAATGTTAAGCTTCCAAAGAGATTTTCAACTAAATTTGAGGAAAGGAGAAGAAGTGGGAGGGTGTGAAGAGGAGAAAAGATGGTGAACAGATTTAGTAGAAAAAAGACCATTGGTGGAGTACATAGAAAGTTAAGCTAAAGGTAATTTAGAAGAGAATCACGGTTCAACCTAAAGGTAATTTTTTTTTAAAAAAAATTCGGAAACAGTGCTCGGTTGGAAAAGAAAATAAAGAAAGTTAAGCTTACAAGTTGAAAAAGAAGTATGGATTAGATCAGCATCAATAGAGGGAAAAGGCACGTTCATGAAAACTCTTGCCTAATTGGAGTAGGAAAGGATTCGGAAGTCAAAGGATTCGGAAGTCGATCGGTTCACATAGAACACACCCCAGATGGACAGAGTCTCCTTCGAAGCAAGCGCGTTAAAAATTAAAATAAAGCCTACCTAAGCCACACACCGCGGCTTGCCAATTCCTCGGCAAATAAATATCTCCAATTCCAACTCCATTATATATCCACGCGGGCGATGTGTAAACTCTATAAAGCCTACTCTTTCTAGATCAGATATACACTACTTCCATTTTCCCTCTGTTCATCAGCCATCAGACATGGCAGACAACAATCCCTGAATGGTGCCTACTACGGCCCCTCAATCCCACCGACGCGAAAATCCTACCACCGCCACGGCCACGGCCGCGGCAGTGGTTGCTGCGGCTGCTTTGGGTGCCTTTTCGGCTGCCTCTGCGATTGCATTTTCGGCCTCATTTCAAAATCGTCTTCACTATCCTCATCATCGTTGGCCTCGCCGCCCTCATCGTCTGGCTCATCCTCCGCCCCAACAACCTCAAGTTCCACGTCACCGGCGCGTCTCTCACGCAGTTCAATTTCACCACCACCACCAACACGCTCCAGTACAACATGGCGCTCAACCTCACCGTCAGAACCCCAACAAGAGGATTGGCATATACTACGACACCATCCAAGCCAACGGTTACTACGAAGGCCAGAGATTTGGCACGGTGGATTTGACGCCGTTCTACCAAGGGCACAAGAACACGACTGTATTGAGCACCGCGTTCGACAGCCAGCATGTGGTGGTTCTGGGAACTGACGAGGTCTCCAATTTTAATTCGGAAACGAGTGATGGGATCTACAGTATTGATTTGAAGCTGAATCTTAAATCAGGGCGAAGGTTGGTTGGATCAAGATTGGGAAGTTCAAGCCCAAGATCAAGTGTGAGTTAAAGGTTCCTTTAACCTCTAATGCAAGTAGCTTGAGACTACCAAATGCAGTTGGATCTCTGATCATCACAGCACGCCTCTTACATTATTATTATTATTATTATTATTATATTATTTATTTCTATGATATTACCATACCTTGCTTTAATATATTTTTTTTGGCATATGTTTTTGTCATTGAGTTTATTTGTCAGTTTTTCATTGGTAAATAAATAAAATATAGAATTCGGAATTCGGTGGTTTTTTTCCTTCTCTATGAACTCAATTGGTGTTTGTTCTTGTGCTCTCTCACGTGCCAAAAACGCGTAACAATTTGGAAGAAAAGTCTTGTCGTTGACTCGTTGACGCTCAATAAGCATAGATAGCAGGTGAACAAATCATCAATTCGCGATCAAAGTGTCAGAAACGTGTTGTTGCTGTAATCCTGTCAATTGAATCCATATAAGACTGACACGTCAAAATAAATTTGGACCGCCGACTATTTATTTAAACAGATAAATATTGTTATTAATTTAGGAAAAAAAAAATGGTGAAAATCGTCGTAGGTGAAAAGTATTGTGAACAAGGAAATCCGGTGGCCCTTTGAAAAAATGGAATCATCTGTGTAGCGCCACGTGTCTGAAGCCGCATATGGGAAATTCTGGTTTTAGGCTTGATAGTGAAATCGTCAAGGAATTATAGCGATATGATGACTTTTGGGGCCCGGATCCGGCCCCAATGAAGCTTCCCATTACGTATGCAATTGACAATTTCATTGCACGAGTTTCTCGCCAACCTTCTAAAATTATGAACTAACACGTAATAGTTCTGGCAGTGACGAAGTTAGAATTTTTATTTATAGGGATCAAGATTATAATATAAAGTTGAACAAAAATTATTTAAAAATATTAAGAAGTTATATTTAACAAAATAAATAAACAATTAAACAAACTTTAGTTATTGTTTAAAATTTAAACAAGAATTTACTTATAGATTTGTTAAATCTATCTCAATAGAATTAGACCTCAACATAATCGAATCGAAGTCGTTCTCTATAATGTCACGTAAGTACAATTACATATTTCATACAATTTAAATATGTGACAAAAATTATATATATATTCATAATTAATTAATTTAAAACAACAATCAAAATATAAAAGCTTAATCATTAATCCATGTAAAAATCTGATTATGTATCTGAAATTTTTCAAGATGGAGAAATTGTCAAAAAAAAAAAGAGTTGAATTTTTGCTCTATTCTGAACAGTCTTTTTAATGTAAACTTCTCACTGTCTCAAAACAAATAGCTAAGCAATTAATCCAAATTGTTGAATGGCTTGAAAAAAAACAAAAAAAAAAGGAGACTTAAAAAACTACCATAAGAAGAATTTGGCAGAATCACATTTCACAACTCAATAGTTGAAATATATACAATTAGAAAAAGAAAATAGTTGAAATATATACTTTAGATTTTCTTTTTTCCTCAGCCCCTTAAATAGATCAACATGGCACATATATATATATATATATATATATATAATATTTTAAGTCGGTTTGGTGACTT
>JAJPGS010000623.1:0-44393 GCA_028654335.1 Alnus rubra
AAAAAAAAATGTGAAAATAAAAGAAGAAAAGAATATTGCCAAACGGGGATTACGAGTCATATGATCCAAACCATCCTTAATTTTCAAGATCCAGAAATTCACCGACATATATAATAATTACACTTCTTTTGTACACGTGGGCAATTTCTATAATTTAGAGGAATCATTTGGTTCATTGACTTGTTTGAACAATACTATGCCTATGCATCATTTCTTCTTTGCCCAAGAGAGCCTCCTATTTTTCTTTTCTTTTTCTTTTTTAAATGGGATTTTATAGCCTATGTTAGTACGTTCCTCCTTGAAGAGTATTAGAGTAGGTTAAATTATTTTTTGTTTGTTGTTCCCATCTCGTTAGTTTATTGCGAACGTGCCATATTATAGAGTCTAATTAGTGTGTAAAGTTAGGTAACTTTGTTTATTTTTTTAAAAAAATCTACATACCCTCAAATTACCATATTGACAATTTTTTTCCAAATTTTTAATTAAGACAAATATCCCTTCAAATTACTAAAAAAATTACCAATGTCTCCCAAGGTCAACAAAAAGATAATAATGACCTTAATTTTTTTTCTTCAATAAAACGAAACTACCCCTATAAATTTGAAAAAAAAATCTTCTTTTTTTATTTTAAAAAAAACTATAATTTCTTTAATTTCTTTTAAAAAAACAAAAATTATTTTAATATATATATAAAATTTAATTTTTCTGTTGATTTTTAAATTTGGCCACTTTTGGTTTTTATGTATTTCTTATTTTATTTTATTATTTTATTGAATCTTTTAGTATTTTGTTAATTTATTAATGATATTTTTGTTATTAGGAAACATTGATAATTTTTAATAATTTGGATGTACATTATCAATTGGGTGATAGTTTAGGGGTACGTGGACTTTACCTTTATTTTTTCTTTTCTTTGGCCTTATTGTATTTTTGAGGTTTCTCATTTGATAATCTTATTCCTACATCTCACTTTTTTTTAAAAAAAAATTAGCATATTTCGTGTTACCCTATCCATCTCCAAATAAATCAAATTATGTTACTTGTCTTTGTTATGAATACTTTATTCTTGGATGACCAACTCAATTAAACTCGGCATTATCAAAAAAATATTAAACTCGGCGAGTTCAAATAGGCAATTGAAATGATTTTGAAGCATACGTTAGTGTTAGATAAATTGTTGTGAGGGCCTAAATTTATCCCTTGTAGAGAGGTATGTACTCTGTAGTGATTGAGATCCAATTTTATAAAGAGGCAGGGATCAGAGACGGAATTAAGGGAGGCCGGTAGGAGCCATGGCCCCTCAATTTTGAAAAAGAAAAAAATAATAATAAAAGTATGATGATGTGGTGTATGTTGCTTAGTTGTCATGGCGACATAATATATTGCTTACGTGTCATAGATGGGGATAAATGATTTTTACTTTTGTTCGTGTGTCATGTTTTAAGAGTTTGACGTGAGTATAATTGATAGCTGACAAGTCCTCTGTGAAGAGATTGACAAAATAAATTCAGGTTAAAATTAGAAATTCAAAGTTTTTATTTATTACAGAAAGACCCTTATGAAATTTGTTCGTTTGTTTCATTCCCCTTATCAATCACGAAGGATATCTCACAATCGGTACACTATGCCTATCATCTTTATTCTTTCCAGCTGTTGGAAGTGTCTGGGTGTGAGAGACCATGATTTGTTAGGGTAACGCATTTTAATAAATGCCAATTGTACATGTTGCTTGTTTGGGATAAACCATCTTCTTCTCTTTTTTTCTTTTTCTTTTTTTTCTTTCTCTTTTTTTCTTTTTCTTTTTTTTCTTTATATATATATATATATATATATATTCTATTCAAAATGAGAATACAACACGATAAAAACACAAAAATGGTGGACAACCCAAACAACAACCTATAAAGAATCAAAAGTTGGTGCGAAGACAAAGAAACTAACAAGAATAAGCCAAATAAATGATATCAATGTAATTACAAAGAGCTATAACAGAAGCAAAGCAAAAGGCTTCGAAATGAATAAATCATGTATTGAACCTTTTTTAGCACGGCGGCTATAAGAAGCCACCCTTATAATGAATTTCAGAATGTGCGGGAAGGTCATGAGGAAAGTGTAGGGGAAAATTGTACAAATTTGATTTGCATAAATGTGTGGCTTTAGATGATTTTGTCGTAATGGCCCTAATTTGTTCAAATTCCCTAAACACAAGGGAAAAATGACATAAATCTGATCAAATATCCTTTATGACGTTTGACATCCCGTGTACTGAACTTCTATGGCCCTAATTCCACCCTGATGGATGTTCAAATTCCCTGATTTCCTTTACTACTTTTTCCCAAACTTCATGTGCAAGGCCGGGAGTGTAGACACTAGACAGGCTGTTGAAAGCACGTTATGCAACTTTAGGAGAGGGGATCCAACTCTAGCGTGGGACAAGGCAGCAACTTGAGATAACTAATTATAAGCATAATTCAAAGGTACGCAATGTACATAGATCTAACCATGTGATACATTGCCGAGTAATGAATAATATTATTTAGTAGACTACTATACGACTATCATATAATTAAGATGTTGTGGCAATGAATATTAACCCTCTTTCTCTTCCTTTTTTTTTTTTTCTTCCTTCAAGCGCTGATCTAATAAGGGTTGATTTTTACGGTCTACTAAATAACGTTATCTGTACAACAACATAATAGATCTACCGACTTGATGCCCCAACTTCTATTCACACTTTGTCTGCTCCTTTGGTCTCTCTTTTTAATGGTAACTCACATTTTTTTGTAGCCAAAACCCCTTTATCTTGATTTCAACCGCATACAATTTTCCCTAAATATAAGAGAGAAAGAGACGGAGAGTAAGGGGCATGTGGTAGCCATTAAGCACTTCACATGCAATCAGCAAATTTGCTGGTATGGTCGTTTAAAGAATGCAGGCAACAACTTTCGCAGTAAACTTCTTTATTGCGTCCACCAATCATAACCGGCTTCATTAAATTCTTATCACAAAAGAAAACAAGTTGCATGAAAATCGTTTGTTTAAGCACTTTCGAATTCCTCCCATACTCATGTTGGAATTCATTTAGTTGAAAACAATTTTTTGGAGTCACGCTCGTGATAAAGTTGAGTTTTACCCAATTCGTGTTGAGAATGTCTTGGACGGGTATGAAGCTTGTCCTTTAACCGTGAGTACACGAAGTGGCCAAGTCTTGAAATTTTCCGTCAGTTATTTTTTTTTTTTTTTTTTAAAGGTCAAATATTGAAGGAGATCTAGCCGTAACTCGTAAGGGGTCGTGCATTGCATGCACGGTAAAAGCACGGAAAGAAGACCTAAGGTAATAACCCTACTGCACTACTCATGTTCTTGCATGTGGGTATGCTCTAACTTCCACATGGGGGCAAGACTCATCTCAGTGCTCGTAGTTCATGGAAAAAGCCCACCACCGTCGCTGGGAATATAGTTAATTAATTTAATTTAATTTTTCTCTTTTTGTTTGCTTGAAAAGGAAATTACATGCATTAGCAACAAAAGCTTTGTGAAGGGCGGGGATTTGGATCGTTAATAATCGGGGTGTTTGAATTGCAATGCAATTTGGGTGAATGGTGATCCACAAAGAGAAGCCGCAGGGTTTAGTTGTTTCGAGCAAGTGAGCTTCATACAATCATACCTTAAATTGCTCGGCAGGGACGGAGTCAGAAGTTCTTATGTGCAGGGGCTGATGACCAAAAATTTTTTAGTAGGGCCAAAAATTTATTTAGAAGGTAAATCTCAAATGGCACTCTTGTAATTATTGTTCAAATTAAAAGTAATTTAGAAAGTAAATTACTTTAAAATCTCAATTGGCCTATCATAGGCCATTGTCCTAGGTCATGTGCTGCTTAGTTGGCACACCTACTGATCCTACTCACAGAACATTCCGTATCCATAAGTCATTTTAATATGATGAACATAGGTATAAATATTCCAGGTGGGAGCATTATAGATCCAGCTTCTAGGCATCGACTTACCACCATGGGCCTTGAATAACCCGAGAAAAAAGACTCTGGGCGTGGTGGATTTCTACTATGGGTGATTAGTATTAACCTCCTTTCTGCGAGCTGATATCAGACCAAAGGTCGGAGAGGAAAAAGCCTCATACGTGCCAAATTTTTTGGCCCGCAGGGCCACATGGGCTATTGGCCTCCTTGAAGCAGACTCCCTCCTAAATGCCTTTCTGAATATTCTTCAATATATTGACTTAATTACAGAACTTGAGAAGCAGATGAACTGGGCGATCATGGTCTACGGCTGGAGAAAATGAGGAGAAATAAAGGCTTAAAAATGGCCTCTTTTATCTCCTCCTTATTTGGGCTTATGGTTGGATAAGCATTTTGACAGAACCTTGGGCCTACTTTTGGCCCAAGTGATCGAGTTGGGTCTTACTTTGTCCCTCCTCGATTGGTTAAAAAACTCTCTACTAGTTCCATATTTTAGGGACTGGCTTCCCTTCGATTGGTTGCCTCTAGTTTTCTCCCAAATCCATCTATCTCTACATTTATGCCATACCATTTAATTGCAATCCAATGGTTTAGAGAAAAAAAACAATGGCTCACCATCATGGATGATGATCCTCTCAAATTACCTACCTACCTGAATTTGAGAGAATTCGAGTAGTTAATTGTGAGAAATAACTTATGAGATGCACCTCATCAAATAAAAATTAAGCTATTCAACTACTTATCATGCCAAGTGGATCCTTAAAGTTATCTCTCACAATCACTTACTCGAATTCTCTCAAATTTGGATAGATAATTTGAGAGGATTCTATTCCACGATCAAAATTTTTTATCGTTGTACAACACACCTGGCCTCTCCTTTAATCAAACTCTTATTCAATTTCCTTTTTTTTCTTTTTTCGTTTTTTTTTTTTTTTTTTTTTTTTGTAGAAAACATTACAACTTCAATAATAGATAAAGAGAATATTGAAAAAAGTGAAATATTGAGAGAAGAGAACATTGAAAATAGGGAGAAAATTAAATACAGTAAATGACGTAGATAGATGAGAGAAAATTGGAGACTCCCGATGGAGGGGAGCCGCTCCTATATTTTATACGAACCATGAAGCAGAGTCAAACTACAATGCATTCGATTAATTGCTAAATAAATCAACTATAGCAAGTAACTAGTTTTAGGAACCAACCAAGGACATTATTTAATTTTAGGTACTATGAGATTAAGGTCTCTTTTGGTAACTTGAAAATACTTTTATGTTTCTAAAATAATAATAATAAAAAAACACGTTTTTCTTAAAATCATTAACAAATAATTCAAAACATGAAACTTTTCATATTTTTTTTACATAAATATTTTAAAAAAACACGTGCTTAATTTTTAATGTGTATGAACTAATTTATTATTTTAAAACAATGAAAATAAAAAGATTAGAGAGCGAGGGTCACACGGCCACCTCCAATAGAGGAGAGAGGTAGTCGTGTGGGCACCCCGATCAACTAGGGTTGGCTGCGTTGCTACTCCAACCAAATAGGGGTGGTCATGCTACTACCCATTCTTTCCGTTGAGAATGGCTATAAGACAAATTTTTTTTTTTAAAAAAAAATTATTAATTTTTCAACATAAGCATGTTTTGTATTTATTTTTTTGAAAACAAAATCAAACAATTTTTTTAAGTGGACCCTAGAGAAATTGTTTTCTTAAATGTGGACTCCGCTTAAAAATACTTTTCATATTTACGTTACGGGTTAAAATACTTTTTCAAATAATAATAAAAAAAAACTTTTCAAAACAATTATCAAAGGGACCTTTAGCTGAAATTTGGATTGTGTAAGCAACACTTCGACTATTGTTTACATTACTGGTCAAACCCATAATTAGGTCTAGAAGTCGTTAGAGAAAATTAGTGTTACCCATTCATAGGTTCAAATTGACTGACACCCAACATGATGAGACAATCAAATGGAAAGAGAACAAAGACTTGCATAGTTTATTTATTCATTTTTTTTTTCAAATGGAAAGAAAGCTTCCTAAATGGATCCAAGTGTTAATTAATAGAGTAAAATAATGTTATTATGTGTGGTAAGATGGAGAAAACAATTTCGAAAGGGAGGGTAATAAGAGGGGATAATTTGGGTGGTTAGGGTACAAGAAACAATCATATTGATGGGCTCTTGCAAACAACCCCCTGTACCCTGACAGAAAGCATAGGTGGCAAGGTGCCAGCTGTGGCTAATGACATCTCATTTTCTGTGTGCTTAAAGCCACTAAAATAATGTTCAATTCACTGGTTGGATACGCACCAGTTGGTTGCAGCAGCATCCATAATAGGAAGCATATAGGCCCCCACCAGTCGTTACATAACATGTTTAACATCACCATATTTAAGGAACTGTCCAGATGTGAAGGACCATTTGGTAGATTCGTCAGAGCCCATAATTAGAGGGATGCCCTGCTTCTCTAAACCCACTTTCATCTCTTTATCTGTGAGCCCTTCTCCTTTTTCATTTTTCACATCTACTAACATCTTTTAGGAAACATAAAAAAGCATCATGGCTTCCATATCGATCGGATTATCTTAGATTTAGATCTCTAATAATTTATTGTATGGATTGTTAACAAATATGAAAGAGAGTTTATAGGGCATGTTTGTCCTAACAAGTGAACGGACTACTTAATACCTATTCGAACAAATAGGTTTTAAAAGGGCTCATTCAGGTTATTTCAACTAGCTTTTATGTTTATATTTCTTAAGAGTTTTGAATTTCATTTGTAACTCTCATGCACTACTCTTATAATTCTCATATGTTACATATTAATTATGTAATTATTGTATTCATGAACTCATTCAATTATAAATAAGTCATTTTATTGTACAGTTTTTATTAAGTAAAAAAGAAGAAAGATGTAGTTAAAACAAAGTTTAATGTGTGACTGATCGAATCACTTTAATTTTATGTGTCTCATTATTGTTTTTATTTCTTCCTTCAATTATATGATTTAACCGATGGAGGAGGTTTATCAAAGAAAAACCCATTCAGAATGTAACCGTGTATATAATGTCATGTCATTTAAAATTAAACCTAAATCATAAAAGAAATCATTTCAGTTGAGCCACATTGTTCAGAAGTACAGCACATTGGGGAGCAGCTGTTTATTGAAGGGCAGTATATGGGCTGAGAGCCAATGATAATAGAGAAAGGAGAAAATTAAGATATCCATGGGCCCAGACGGGGGTTAGTTGGGGACAAGGAGGCCCTACGCTGCGCATCAACATTAACACTGACGAGAGTCGGTTCTTTTGGAGTGGTCAGAACGTGGTGGTCATTGCAAGCTTTTATTTTCCTCTATTTCATGGTACTCATTTTAATTCACCCCAAGTGTAAATCATTATTATAAAGAACGAAAAACATACCTCTATTGTTGTCGAAGGAACCCTCCATTGATGTCTTTGTGCTTGTATTTTCTTTGTGTTGGTGGCTGCAAAAGGGAACCATGCAGCTGTGCGTGTGTGACACAGAGAGGAGGAGAGAATAGAATTCAATGGGCTTCTTTGTTAGGTATATTTGATATTTGTCCTATTGGGCCTTAGGTTCTCTGCCTAGGAAATTCTATCTAGACCATAACCTCTAACGGGCCGGGTTAGCCCTTCAAGACAATTGCACTGGCCAGAATAGCTATCCTGCCACATTAGTATCCTATTCGGATTAGGATTTTTTACGAGTAGTTGTTCGTATGTGAGAAAATTTAGACAAATAATTATAAAAGATAAGACCTACTTGATTAAATAAAATATTAACTGTTCAACTATTTAACCTGTCAGCGAAACCGCGTACGCATAATGGAATGATGCTCTCTTGATACATGCAAAAGTAGACCCCTCTAGTCCTTGCCGTTTGTCAAGGATGTCAGGATATTCGATTAATTATTTTTAACCTGTCATTTTCTCTTTGATCGTAACATTTGTTTGGCAATAACTGCGTTTGCCGCTAAAAGTCGATCGTTTTTTATAGTCAAAATGCAAATCAATTTTTTTTTTTTTTTTTTTTTTTTTTAAAATGAAGTGAATTTCATTACGATTTATTATGTGTGCAAGAAATCTTTGCTGTCTTTGAACTGTTTTGGAAAAAAACATATTTTAGTCTTTTGAATTACTATTACATTTTTATTTAGGCTTTTAATGACTTGCTTAGGTATGAGATTTTTTTGAAAAATTACAAATATAGAGAGAGAATTTATTTTTTAAAATTAAGTTTGGATGATTTAGAAAACCTGAGATAAAATTAGATAAAATTAAATAAAATACGAGTATAATTTGATGTTTGAAAAACAGTATTTGAAAAATATTTGTAAAACAAAGATCACTCAAACCTGAGACAAAATTTTAAAAAGTGACATCGGCTCCATACTACCACCGTGTGTCAATTTAAATATTTTTATATTTTTCTTCTCAAAATACTCTTAAAGTTATTAAAAAATAAACATTTCAAAAAAAAAATTATAATTAATAAAAATTAAACAAAAAAACTGAAAATACCAAATATGGGTGGCTCTTTTCATATTATTAGCCCCCTTAAGTTTTTCTCAAATAGTTAGTTTTTTTAATTTTTTTTTTTTAATAACTTCAAGAGTATTTTCAATACTTTAACACGGGCTCAAACTTTTTTTTAATAAGTGAGGCCCCGACACGTGAAATATTTAATTGAAATGGGAGGTAAATGATGGAGTCAAGATTTGAACTTAGGACTTTTGACTTTGATGCCTTCTTAAATCACCAATTGTTTTAAAAGTTTAAGTTGACAGGAATAAGTAAATTTAATTACTTAATCAATACTTTCACATTTTAGAGAAAAAAACGTAAAAGTAACTAATTTGACAAGTGATGGTAGTATGGGGGCGTTAATGTCATTTTTTAAAGTTTAGAAACGTAAATAAAAATATAGTGATAATTAAGGAGGCTCAAATATATTATCCTCATTTTTATTTTTTATTTCGTTTGAGATCAAAGAAAAAAGAGTCCAATAGTGTGAGGCTCATTTATTGATCGAGCAACCATGTTTTGTTGTATGTGAATTCTTCAATTTCGATTTTCCTCCCCAAATGTTTCCATTGACTACTTAAATTTTTGAGTTAAATACCTTTTTAGTCCCTGAGTTTTGACAACTTTATTTTTTAGTCCCTGAGTTTCAATTCGCATCACAGATGATACATCAATTTTGGGAAATGACCAAATTAGTACCTCGGTTAACTTTTCCGTCCAAAAATTAACGGTCCGCCACGTGTCAACCTCAGAAGTTGACACGTGGCGCTATATAAAAAAATAAAAAATAAAAAATAAAAAATCTTTAAAAATTAATTAAAAAATTTAAAAAAATTGAAAAAACTAAAAAAAAAAAAAGGGGTGGCTCAGCCACCCCTTGGCCACCATGGGGGTGGCCGGCCACCCCCATTTTGGCCAGGGAGGTGGCCGGCCGGTCTGGGGTGGCCGAACCACCCCCATGTGGTGGTTCGGCCACCCCCTGGACAGAAAAAAAAAAAAAAAAAATTGGGTTTAGGGTTTTGCCCTTGGGGGTGGCCGAACCACCCCCAAGGGCAAAACGGGAAAAATAAACCCTAAAAAAAAATTTCCCGTTTTGCCCTTGGGGTGGCCGAACCACCCCAAAACCCTAAACCCAATTTTTTTTTTTTTTTTTTTTTTTTTTTTTTTTTTTTTTCTGTCCAGGGGGTGGCCGAACCACCACATGGGGGTGGTTCGGCCACCCCAGACCGGCCGGCCACCTCCCTGGCCAAAATGGGGGTGGCCGGCCACCCCCATGGTGGCCAAGGGAGCCACCCCTTTTTTTTTTTTAGTTTTTTCAATTTTTTTTTAAATTTTTTAATTAATTTTTAAAGATTTTTTATTTTTTATTTTTTTATATAGTGCCACGTGTCAACTTCTGAGGTTGACACGTGGCGGACCGTTAATTTTTGGACGGAGAAGTTAACCGGGGTACTAATTTAGTCATTTCTCAAAATTGATGTATCATCTGTGATGCGAATTGAAACTCAGGGACTAAAAAATAAAGTTGTCAAAACTCAGGGACCTAAAAAGTATTTAACCCTAAATTTTTAGTAATTCTGTTTTTTTTTCGCATGTCCACACAAAAAAGAAAATAGGAGATTCGAATTTGTGACCTCCGCTTTATGAGACGTGGTTCCCAGCCAATTGAGCTACTCCTTGGAGACAATCTTGAGTAATTCTATTAATACATTAAGTGTCAATTAAGTGTCCATAAAAAAATGAAGTGGTTTTTAAAATCACTATTATACGTGTGATTGATCAAATGATAATTTTAAAAGTCATCTCATTTTTTTTATGGACACTTAATGTACTAATAGAATTACTCTTAAATCTTAGAGCATTCTCGTCTTAATAAAGCTTAGCAATTTAGAGAAAAATCTGGTGAGTTGATGTAGGTGATCACTGATCACCGCAGACTGTAGAGTCACCAATTTTTATTTTTAAAATAATAATTTATAACGTTTTTTCTCAACTCAATAAAAGAATGAAGATATCGTTGAGAAATAATATTTTTAAATGAAATAGTTAAAATAAATAGTTAAAATAGATAGGAAAATGTAGGTGACTATTTAAAATAAAATTAAAAAAAAAGTAATTTTTAATTAAAATAAAGATAAAACTTATTCAACTAGATGTGAATGCTCGGGTCTAAATTT
Source organism: Alnus rubra (assembly GCA_028654335.1). Taxonomy (NCBI): domain Eukaryota; kingdom Viridiplantae; phylum Streptophyta; class Magnoliopsida; order Fagales; family Betulaceae; genus Alnus; species Alnus rubra. The sequence continues at coordinate 10,708 of JAJPGS010000623.1, forward strand.
CTAATATTGTTTGGAATTTACAGGGGATAGTGTAAGTCAGCCAATGCACGTGAGTCGTGGGGCCTGGGAATTCACTTCGCTTTTATGTCTGGGTTGGCAGATATGAATTTTATATATATATATATATAATATCCACTAATAATTCTGAGTTGGATAATAAATTCTCATTAAGCAAATGATAACCACATGCCTTGTAAAATGAATAATTGAGTAAAAAGAGTAGAATTTATTTAGTTAAAAGAAGTAACTAATTAAATTGCATTTAACTTCTTGCCCTCTAGTACGAGTGTTATTAGGAGTAATAAAGCTTTTGTTGTAAATTTTTTTATAAAATGTTGTAATAGTTCTTAATTAGTAAAATAATTAAGCAATTTTTTTTTTAAAAAGGGATTGTAATAAAAATTGTCAACCATATACTCTTAATTATTTATCAATTATGAATCGTCATATCAATTTATAATGTAATAAAATTATATTACTCCTAATATTTTCCATATAACATTTTAATGGGAGTTCTTGTAAAAAGACAAAGAAGGGGATAGTCTTTTTACACTGTAAATAGGGCCGATACAGAATTTAGAATTTGGCACTGATTAAAGTGTACCTATTGAGGGACACACATTTCCTATAAACTATCTTATAGAAAAATGAATATTTTTTTATTTTTTTTTCTCTTAAGAGGAAAAAGAAGAAAAGAAGAGAAAAGAATGTTGATGATTGATCAGTGGCTTATTAGAGAACCTTTCCAAGCCTTTCAATGACCCTTTTTTTCTCTGTGGACCAGGGTGCCCCACAAGATTAAAGCACTGTGCCACTAAAATGACCTTCAAAACCATCCCATTTGGCCTATCAGAGTCGACCTAATATAGCCCCGTAGGTCATAGAGCCACATTGGACACAAAACAAGTATAATTATTGTACAAAAGCTGTGCCGGTTGTTGCCTTGACCATCACTCACATGATTTCATTCAGGGGGTACCAAAAATTGTGCTTAATGGATCAAACTTGATATAATTATTATACTGAAAATATCCTCTCTTTTTTTTTTTTTTTTTGTTGATTTTGGACCATAAGTAAGTGTCCATCATGGCACATTGGCACCATGAGGTGCTGGATCATGCATGTTAGGTGATCCCTTTCCAGCTTGGGATTTGGAACTTTGGAGGTATGTTAGGTATTTGCTGTGCATCTTAATCTTTTGCCCCCACAAAAGAAATTCTAACATTCTGTCTCTTTGGATTAACAGGCCATGCTAATCAAGATTCAAAAATCTTTCATGATCAGTAGGTAGGGCTAAACTAACTTTACTGTGTATGACATTATAACTCGTGGCCTATCTTTATCTTGCCCATAATAATTGCCACTGATTTCTCAGCAAGTACTATTAGACGGGTAACGCTACGTACTATACTTCTATTTTATTATTGTTCTACTAGGCTGATGTGACAGAGAGATAGCGAATTCAAAATAAATAAAGTTTAGTACTCGTTTGGTTTAGCGGTTTCAAAATATGTGGTTTGAAAAGATAGAGATTTCAAAACGCAAAATTACTGATAATGCAATTTTTAAAATCGTAGTTAAGAGTTTGTGAAAATCGCAGTTTAACTTTTAAAATCATGCATTGTGAAAAATGTACCCTTTGCTTGCGGTTTAAAAACATGAATTTTTATAACACAACTTTTATTTTATTTTCAAACGCACTATTTCTCATGATTTTATTTAAAAACGCATTTTTAGCATGTAAAAACACAAAGTCAAACACACTATAAATACTGGCTGGAATATCTCCGGGTTGACCAAATTGTAAATTTAATTTGAATAATTACAAAATTGAATAAAATGGGAAAACCTTAATTATAGCAATTTGGTTGTAAGCTATGGAATATGGAGAAAGTCGTATTCGAGCCCAAAAGAGAACAAAGAAAGCTCCATGAATTTGCAAATCAAAATCTCAAATTTGAAGGTTGATTTTGGCATAAAATAACTATTAATTAATGGGAAATTCCAGTAAAGGGGGTCTTCCCAGGACATCAACATGCTAAATTATTTGAACATTTATGCCTTCACATAAAAGTATTACTGCATTAGAGTCCAAAGAAAATTAATTAAGGTGTAAATGGATTGGTTAACACGTAAATTTGAAATTAATTGAAGGATGTAAGATGATGTAACAGAACATTGTTTATGTAATAGAGGCATTTGATTGTGATGACAAATCAAATAAAACAGTGATACTGGTGTAGCGGGTCTACTCATTCTCCTCCAATAATGCTCTGCCCTTAACTCTAGCAGCTATCATAAAATCAATCTTTCTTTCTTCTTCTTCCTTTTTTTTTTTTTTTTTTTTGTTAATTGAATAAGAAAAAAGGTTACGAAGGAGGATAATTCCCAATTTTGATACAAGAGGAAGAAGAAGTGGTCGATCTTAATAAGGAAAAATGGTGTAGGCTCCCCAACAGTAAACCCAAATCAAACTAAAACAGTGCTGAAATAATTACATTGTTTAGAAAATAGGTCAAACAAATTATCCGGTCCTATCAAAGGGCTGCGCAAGGCGGTTTGAAAAGCTAAAGGAGAGCAGATTAGGACAAACCTATTTTCACCCCCACTTAGAAATAGCAATAGCCACCAAAAGATGGCTGAAGTAGTAAAAGCGATGTTAGAGTCCAAAATGATAAAGTTTATTGAGCCTTACTCTTCCACAAAAGACACCTAAGGGAAGAGGTTTGCTTAAGGCTTATAAAGCACACAACCCAAGTATACATTGGCAATGTGAGACTCTTAACACACCCCTTCACGTGTGGCACTATTGTCCAAAAACGTGTACAACGAGAGGGAATGCTCAATAATGTCTAAGGCCCTGAAGCTTTGATACCATGATAAAGTCCATCGAGCCGTACTCTTCCACAAAAGGCACCTTAAGGGAAGATGTTTGCTCAATGAATTTTATCAAGCACACAACCCAAGCATACCTTGGCAATGTGTGACTCTTAACACGAAATTAGGACTGAAAGTAAGAGAGGGACCAACACAAATTCAAATACAGTAATTTTCGTTAAAGGAAAATAATAACCCAAGTAACATAAAAGAAAAAAAGAAAAAAGAAGAAGCAAAAGCAACAATACAGTTCCAGTTGAAAGAAGAGGTTGAGAGTCTGTTAGTGGTGGCGTGTGAAAACCATAGGCCACCATTGGAAGGACTCTCTAGCGGAGATCGCAGGGATGCCTATGAACCGTTGACAACCAGGGTGGGGGAAGGATGGAGGGTGAAACATGGTCATCACACGTCGGAAATGGAGACAAACTCTCGGGCACGTGTATGCCACGCTCCGATGCGTGGACGTAGGAGAGATTGGGGCAAGCATCGGTGGAAATGGAAGATGCCGGCAAACCCACTGGAGAGGCGCATGTCATGCAAAAGTTGATAGAGGAGCATAGATCTAAATCTAAAATTTTTGACCTAAGCACCTAGCTAAAAATCGTAGAAGACATAGTGGAGAAAGGGGATGGCTGGTGAACACTGTGTTAAAGGGAATACCTTTAATGAGATAGATAAAGGTAGAGCAAGCTCCAGTAAAATAAAGGCCTTAGCAGAGACGTTAGGAAAGGGGAAGAGAGGAGGAGGAAATGGAGTGGAGGAGGGAAGTACAGAGCTTCCCTCCTCCCTTGGTGTTTGGCCAGAAGGATTATTCAGATAAAAATTGTTTAGAGAGCAGGAGCGTCTTTCAAGGCAATTGTCTTGTTTTGCATATCATAAAATCAATCTTAGAGTGTTCTTATTTAGCTCTTCAAATTTGGCTTTTTTCTAAAAGTTTTGAGAAAACAAAAAAAAAAGTTTTAATAAATCTCCAAAATGTGACCCATTCTTGGGTGTTTATCGGGTGTCTCCTTGTATTTGTCATGAGCTCGCTAGCTAGCTCCAAGTTTCGCCCTACTTCTTCCTATACTTTATGAACCCTTTCCGCTATGTTTTCTGCCGCAACACTCAACATTGGGAGCTTTTGAGGAGTAACTAAATCCAACGGCATGTCTAGTAGCTTAACATCCCACTGCTTGGGTTTGTTGCTTCAGATATCGGGTCAAGTTGTCGGGCGTTTAGTAGGTCACCTCTGTTTGCGGGTGGCACGTGCTACTATATTTGAGTTTACGCGTCAAAAATTTCCTCCATAGGATCACCCAAAAATGGCTGAGGAATTTCACATCCAGATCTGACGTGATGGACTTAAGCCCTCTCTGTGTACGCGGACAATTTCTTTAACGAAAAGGTTGGCCACATGCGATGCATCAGCAGCTTTCCTCCAATGTATAAAGAGTCATTTTCAAAAACCTATCCATCACCACCAAAACAAGAGTCTATACCTTTTCCGAACTTAACCTTTTAAGATAAGTGATGATTTAACATGATATCAAAACCGTCGACTTTGTCACACAAATTTCAGTTAAATATTTCACGTGTTAAGTCTCACGTATTGAGAGGGAGTTTGAATCCACACATTTATAAACGAAATTAACATATTAAAATATTAATTAAATTATATAAATAACAAATTCTATCGACTTAAATTTGTAGGATAAGCACGATGAAGTTAGAGATGTCCCCAATATCCTTTTTCTTTTTTGCACTATTGAAGGTTTAGTTGTCCAATACTATATATATAATGAAAGCCGATCATATAACATCAATGTCACATTTATATTTGACTGATCGTATATATCTAGAATGCCATTATTGGATGGTAGGGATTGTCAGTAGGTCAAGTTGCATTATCTTTTCTCGGTGAGAATGTTGTTGCGTTATGGTTTAAGGTTTCAACTTCTTGTTACATGAATGAGGTAGATTTGTAAGCTTCAAAATGATCTTGGCAGACGAGCTTTCAACGTGCATATATATGGCGATTTGTGAGGCATTGATTAGGGATTTTGCACTTTCTACTTTCAACCTTGGAATGTTTTTGTTTAGATTGCGTTATTTTTTATGTATTAAATTCTTCAAATCTTCTTCTCTTCAGTCTATCCAATGTGTGTATATATATATATATAGATGGCACAACAACCATATATTTTATACTTCAGAGAAGAATTTTGGTACCCATCAGTTGCTGTTAATGGCTAGCTAGTTGAAGCATAGCAGTACCATGGGCTCGTGATTTCATACCCCATTAACCTATTCCACTTTTGCTTGAGGCTGAAGCTCCTTAAAATGGTCAATATTGGTGAACAACTTATTTACATTACTTGCTATAATTTGCAATGTCAAGTAAGTTTGTAAGAAATAATAGTTAAAAAAAAGCATTTTTCAACGCGATTAACTTGAGGTGTTGTTAAAGGTCAAAAGGGGCAAAGTTTTTCAAATGGGAGAAAGCTAAGCTGACAAGAATACCCTATTAATTTAGGCATGAATATATATACCTAGATGCTAAATGTTATGATCATTGGTGGTGGCGGTTCATTGGTCTTAAGAAAATCTCAAAAGTGATTGAGCATGTATTAGGGTAAGAATTCGAACTCTGAAGTGAAAATTCTCAATCCTATTAGTATTAATTGCTTTGGATCCCATTGATACATTGATAAAGTTGAATCAAATTATGATTCAGTCGAACTTAAAAGAACGTCTACAATTCTTACCATTTACACCACAGAGAGATGCTGCCCATGTAAAATAAGATTAAAGCAGGGAGGAAGTACAATCCCTAATACGAGTCAACCAAATTCTGTATTTGATAAATTAACCACGAGAAAAAAAAAACAAAAGGGAAAAAAGAAAAGATGAAAACAAGAGAAGAGGGTGCAAGTAACTGTCACACCACCGCATACAATGTGACCCTGTCCCTAGAGATGAGGAAAATGTAGGTGTGAGGTGCTCTGTCCTTGTAAGGGCACCTGCTCATGCACAGAACTTGTATAGTTGTATGTTGCATTTTGGAACCTATCTTCATCTGCCCAATGGGTTCCACCCAAAAACATCTCCACCACCCGTTAATTCTGCTAAGAAAGGAATGTACAGCAAGATTAAGATCTAGCTATACATTTTTTATTTAAAAAATAAATAAATTATTATTTACAAGCATAAGAGAAACTGCAATCTGGCAAATGATTCCTTCTTGTTAGGTTATGCAACCTAAGAGAAGGGTTACATAGCCTAATTGTCTTGAGTAGTCTAGGATGCAAGACTCACCTGTTTAAAGTAGGTGAGCCCGAGAACCTCATCTCTTAAGTAATCCAAATTTTTGTTAAATTTGAATAGCCTAATAACATGAAATTCTACTCCAATATTTCATAAAAGATTGTGTTTAGTGATACTTGTGCTTAAATAGGTTTTAGGCCTCAAGAAATATGTGAAAGTACAAGTGCCAATCTGACACTTGGGGTAAAATAAAGACATGCATTCTTAGAGCATTTTTATTAGCCACCCAAATATTATTTTGGCTAGTTAGATGTTAAAAGAAGGGTAAAATAAGTTATATCTGGCTCAGCAATTTGGAGAGCTGCTCCAATGTTTACCAAATTTGTTCAATTACCAAATATATATATATATATATATATATATATATATATATTAATCTCTAACCTTCTCTTTTCTCTCAATAAATGAGGTAAAATATTTAAATAGACTAATAAAAAAATAAATAGCTAAAATAAAATAAAATTTTTAAGCTAAAATAAGAACAAATTTGCTAAACGAGATGTGAATGCTAAGTCCGGCATGTTTTAGATACATGTCTCAAGTGGCTCTAGAAGCATGTCCTATCACCAATGTGCCTAAACTAGTGGCTTGTTAGCCCCTTGATAAGGATTAGACACCCAGAACTCTTGCCTAAGAGAGACATCCTTCACGGAGGAAGTTCATTTGATCAAAGAGATTCATAATGAAATATAATTGACATGGAGCGAATTATTACGCATTTAAAAGATTTAAGTCGTTGAAAAATAATAAATTTAATTATTATTATCACATATAATTCTGAACTTTTCTTCAATGAATAGAATTGACACAATAAAATTTTAATTTAAGAGATAATATGAAATTATATTCAAATTTGAAGTGACCTATTTTAATTCTATATCACTCAAGAATTTGGGTAAAAACAATCATTTTATATAGCTGAAATAACACGCCAGTATTTAGGATCACATAAATGTCAATAAAATTAATGTGATATTATTATGGGGAAGGGTGGCAGTCTGGAAGGACAACTTCTTTATACCTTGCTTTTGAAACATTGACCCACTCCTAATTCCATTTGCAAGCCAACCATAACACACCATGATAAAATGTTAAATTTAGATCAACAATATATTTTTCATCTCAGCAATTTCAAGTACATAAAAATTAAAAGGATAAAAGTTTTTTTCTTCTTCTTTAAATTGGGTTGAAACTGCATTGAATTTTTTTAAGGGGACCATTATAATAATGATTTTTTTTTCTTTTCTAAATATACTAATTTATTAAAATGACATATATCCGACCTACGCTTTAAATATATGTCAATTAAATTATTTTCTCCAATTTCTCCCACTTAATTTATGAAACTAACATATATTTTGAATACAATCAATTTAATTGAATTCAATAAACTATTTTAAATTAGGCAGCTAATTTTCAGGAGTGGACGGGCTTTGTCCGGTCAAATTTCAGAGCTCACAAAGACTAAAATTGTACTGAGAAACCCACCGTAGGGCTCTTCGTAATAAATTCACAGGTTGTGAGTTTCAATGCAGCGGTTGTTTACACGCCATTCGATGATCAAACCTTAGCTGCTCCATGATTGGTCCCCTGACGTCACCAAAACCCCCTCAATGTGTAACTCTCCCATTGGTAAACCTCCATTTATTAATCCACCTTGATTTGGCTGATTAAGTACTTAATCTACACCAAAGTCAGTGCACTCTACGGCTTTGGAAGAAGCAAAAGTAAGATGATAGACGCATAGGGTAGTCTCGAAGTAGCCTATCATTTCTCTTACCGCTTTTCTAATCGATCTTTAAGACTGACAATTAATTACTAATTTGACTTTAATGTTGTGGGACAGGGACCAATTAGTGTACGTGGCAGCAAGTACATGTAAAGTGTAACGCACACGTGTTGCCACGTACTACTGCCTTTACACGTGTCAGAAAAGCCCGCTCGTTTATTACGTGTTTAATTATGATTAGGGTTACCAAACCTCTCGCGTTTCATGCACTAAGCTGCAAATGCGGGCGGGACTGGGCTGTAATTATTCTGCCTTCGAGAGGCAGTTTGGCCCGTGGGAAAAGTACGACCCAGTTTTACGGTACTTTTCAACAGTGCAAATAGTCGAAGCGATGCCGTTTTATTGACAAAACGCGGGGGTGTCTTCGGACAACCCCGTTGAACGTCTGTAACCCGACAAAGATCTTATACTTTCTGAAAAGACAGTTTTGCCATCAACACTCTGATGTTGAACATACACAGTTGTAATGAAGGGTAGTCATGTCTAGACTCTAGAAAGAGTGGGGTGGGGTGTATTGGGTGGCCAAGCGGTCCACACCAGCCTTACACAAAATTGACAAATTATATATAAAGATGGGTTACAGTCAATGTCTCAGAGTGGCAGGTCTCTCTCTGCTATGGTTTACCACCAATCAAAAAAAAAAAAAAAAAAATTTAAAAAGGATCAGGTCTCCGGGTCAACTCGGCCGTAAGTGAGTCATAATTGTCCGGAAAAACCCTTAAGAAAGGCCAATAACTCGGAGCATTATTGCGAAGCAGCCCGGTCAAAACCTCAGAGGATGAAAAATGGAGAGTAGAAAGTAGAAACCATAGCTAGGTATATTTATTACACGCGAAGCATCTAACCCCAAGTGGGGTAAGGAACTTAACCATGGATTAGAACCAGGGTTAAAAAAACAAGTGGTTAAGAAGGACAACCACAAAACCAAGATTTTTATTATCGACTGTCATCACTGCTCATCATCATCATCTTCTTCCTCCTCTACTTCCTCTTCTTTTTCGTCACCCAAAATCGAATTTATCTTTGCTCTCCCCAACTCCACGCCTATTCTTCCATTTTCTCCAACATCCCGCAACTTTCATGGATAGAGATACTTCTAATCTTTGCAAAAACAACCTAACCCCATCAAATCCTTAAAAGCTAGCTCTTTTCTTTTTTTATTTTTATAAATTCTTTTGGGGACCCTAGATGTTAGAGCGATGGATATAACCCCCACCATCACCACCACCACTACCACGACGACCGGTGCTGCAAAATCCCCAGAAGCTGACAGTGAGACGCCAACCCGGATCCAACCGTCCAAGCCCTTATCTTTCTCCAACGGCGTACTCAAACGCCACAATCCCCACCATCAGCAGTATCAACACCACCACCTCGCCAACCCGCAACTAGTTGTCACCTACAAAGAATGCCTCAAGAACCATGCAGCCTCTTTAGGATGCCATGCTCTGGACGGCTGCGGCGAGTTCATGCCCTCCCCTTCTGCCACCTCCGCTGACCCAACATCCCTCAAATGCGCCGCCTGTGGCTGCCACCGCAACTTCCACCGCCGCGAGCCGGAGGACCCAATCTCCGCTACCACCACCACCACTCATGTCATTGAGTACCAGCCCCACCATCGCCACCACCCTCCACCGCCACCGCCACCAGCCTCGAATCGGAGCCCCAATTCAGCTTCCCCACCACCGATCTCGTCCTCCTACTACCCCTCCGCGCCCCACATGCTTTTGGCTCTCTCTGGGGGCCTACCAGCTCCGCCGGAGAGCGCAGCTGAGCCTACAAACGCTTTGGCCACGCTGAGCCCGAATGCTAGAAAGCGGCACAGGACCAAGTTCAGCCAGGAACAGAAGGAGAAGATGCACCAGTTTGCGGAGAGAGTGGGGTGGAAGATGCAAAAGAGAGACGAGGAATTGGTGCAAAAGTTCTGCAATGAAATTGCGGTGGAAAAGGGTGTGCTGAAGGTGTGGATGCACAACAATAAGAACACCTTTGTGAAGAGGGATGCGAATGGTGGTCAGAACAGCAACATTCTTGAGCACACCCACACCCACAACAACGGCAACACCACGACCGCCAACAACAACGAAAACATCAACCTGGGCGAGAACCCGAATCACTATCAGAGTGACAGCGGGGCTCATGGTGCTACTAATGGGTCATCTTCGTCTTCTTGATCTTTGATGGAATAATAAGGAGGTGTTAGATTATAGGGTAAGACTCTTTGGGGTATTAATTAATTGTAGTCGTTTCTTGCTCAGTTTAATTGTTTTTTTTTTTTTTAGTTTATATTAATGAGATGATGATCACTTTGTTGAGGATATCATGGAAGAGCTAGATTGATCCAAAAAGGGAATTCAATTTGGTTTATTTAATCCTTCTTTTCCCTGGTCTAAGTACTACTTTAGCTGGGCTGTGATATTTATTAATTTTTCTAAAGTTCATTTGGCATGATTCCTTCTTTTGGGATTGTAATTTTGAGAGTTTGTGGGGATCATGAACTTTAATTGTTAACTTCAGCTTTATTCTTCTCTTCCAAGTTAGAATAAGCAACTTGTGCTTTTTCTCTACCCGGACAGCAAGAGAACAGTAATATCTGAATCTAATGTCTCATCACAGAGAGTTTTCTCATCTGCTGTCTGAGAGAAAGAAGCAGAAAGTGTTGCTGCATAAATCGGGGCGGTAATTATAAATATATTATTCTAGTTTATCCCTTCAGCTTTATATAATACTTCAGTACTGTTTGATTTATTTAAGCAAGAATAGAAACTGATATGATGTCTTACAATTTCATAAACTATGGTATGGAATTTTAGTGGTTGTGGTAGTAAGGCAATGTTGTTTGAAGAGACTTTTTATGGACTTTATTTATTCCTTCCAGGCGCAGTAAGCATTGTTCCACTGCCATGTGCATATATAATTAGCTTTTTGCTAGTTTGGATAATGAGAGTGTGAGGCTAATTAGGTTATTTTTTTAGGTAAAAACCCTAGACTAATCTCGCTTGCAAATTTGTATGATAAAGATAAGGATCGATAGAGGGGTTTTAGAATTTTTTATTGTCACTTTCCTTTTAAGGGAAGCAGATCACTTGCTTATAACTAACATAATTGAATAATGATGATGAAGTGTTGTTGATTGTCCTGTCTGACCACTTTCTTCTTGGGTTGTTTTGTTTTGGGTGTTTGATGAAGTCAGTAATCTTGTTTTTGTGGGTGCGTGTCTTGTGTTTGAGTCCCTTGACCCAACTTCCAAGACATGGGTCGGTCCTTATTATTCAATAACCACCGCCCCCCTCAAACCCACTGAGGTGAGAGAGGCCGAAATTATTGAACTCGTTTACAGAACAGACCATCTCTCTTCACACAGCTTGCGGTTGCGGGGCGGGTTTGTCTTTTAAATTATTATTATTATTGATTTTGTTTACAAAACAGTTGGCGGATCGTGTTTTAAGTCACTTCGAGAAGTATCATTTACTTTTTAAAAAATCTTTTAAAATACGTTAAATTTGTCAGTGTAAAATAAATTTTAATAAATAAATATAAAGAATAGTATTATTTTACAAAATATCACACAAATATATATATATATATATATATAGGATTTCGTATTCTGGTGAGTTCACTTTTCATCTCATTGTTAAGAAGAAATATGTACATAAATATTTCTTCTAAAAACGTGTGATACATCTTTATAATAAATAAGGTAATAAATATGGATTCCGCGTAGTTTAGTTTAAGTTGTAATTAGATTTGTTGAGATTAAGACGTGTTCTTGCGTCTTGTTATGGGACGTGTTTCAACTTCAACGGATTCAGTTCTAAGTAAAATGGGACCAAAGCCAAAAACAAGTATTGTGAAATCAGATGATATTGTAGGTTGTCAATGGGAGTACTCTACAATCTTGTTCACTACCCTCTAAGGAGGCATTTGAATCCTCTCCAATTCAAATGAACTGGATGGGATCTAGTTAGTGTTGTTGAAGGGGTAATATTGTCCATAAAAATGTAAAAAAACAATATTACTCTTAAAATTTAACTAACTGGGTGAACCGGAGGGGATCCTTGTCCCTTAAAGAGGGCTTTGGTTAGCCTTAATATCCATTCTCCTACTCTTTGATCCGATATTGTTAGGATTAAAATTTAATTGAGCTGAAACAAGCTTTATTTATTTATTTATTTTTAAGGTAAGGCACTAAAAGACTGCTTTTTAATTTGATAGATTTTAATATTTGCTCAAAGCATGGGTGATAGTTGACATTGTACTTCTCCTTTTCTTTAATGCCTAATATGGGATGTTTGTTCACAACAAGTTTCTTAATTTTTCTGTTCTTTTCTTTTGAGAAATATTGATTAAATTTCTTTTGACATATGTTTCCAATATTTGGCTCTTTCGGTTAAAACTTTTGTTTTTTCTATTAAAAATAAAAACATTAACAAACAATTCAAACACAAAACACTCTTAAAAATACAAAAATAATTTTTACCTTCAAATCATAATACTTTTTTTTTTGGAAAAAAAAAAAAAAAACCCTTCAAAACACACTACTAAACAGTGCATTTGCTTTAAATGATCTTTATTTATTGCCCTTCCCTCTTAAACGCCTTGAAATAACTGTTGATTTGATTTGATCTCTTTCCTTAATTGCTTGCGTAAAAGATTCAATGAACTACTGTTTGTAATAATGAAGAATTGCTTAACGAGGGAGTTAACGATTGAGGAATGGGGTTTATGCTTGGTGCTTCTTGTTGAATTTGGCAACCATACATGTCCCTAACTCCATATGCATTATATATGGCATGAATGCGACCCCAAAACAATGTGATTTGATATTTGAACTTAAAACCAAGTAATTTATTATATATGGTTTACGTCACCCTTTGCCAAAATTTTACTATGTCCCTTTTAGTTTTGAGCAACGGGGACAAACTCACTTTTATACTGTAGGGGAGGAAATTGAAGTTTGTTTGTCGGCCTCGAATTATGGTGAAGCATATGTATAAAATTATATAGGTCAATCTTAATTCGATTTACTTAATTAAATGAGTTAGACCCTTTAACTCGCTAATTTTGTATTGGGTGTTTGTATTGAGTTTGTGAGTTGTATCAAAATTTGTCAGTCTTTATGTTGGGTGTTGGGTTCGAATTGTCTCGATGCATGTGTATAAGGGTCTGTTTGAGTTTGCGATTTCAAAAAGTGCTATTTAAAAATGTGATTTTTAAAAACGCAGTTAAGTGTTTTGTAAAATTGCAGTTTGGGCTTTAAAATTGCAGATTAACCTTTAAAATTACGCGTTTTTCAATCATTTTCTGCGATTTGGTTTAAAATCGCACTTTTTGTTTACAAAATCGCAATTTCAAACACACCCTAAGACTATATAGATCAACTCTAATACAACACATTTAATTAAATAGATTAAACTCCTCGACTCTAACTAACTAATTCTATATTAAATTCACGATTCGTGTAAAAAATTAACAGCCTTATTCGATAGTCTTAGTTGGGGTATATATGTTCTATTTATTTTGTATTTGAGTCACATCTTTAGATATGTTGTCACTTCACTTCGTTGACAACACTCCTAGGGCAATATTTTAGGAAATTGGGACATCCTAATTAGCAGAGATGCTTGAAATGGGCTCTATAGTCCACTTACGTTTTATTTATTTTTAAAAGAGGAGATCTAAGTTTAACCTGTGATGTGAGTGGGATTTGTTGGATTAGAATCTGTTTATTGCTTGTAAAAGACACAACAAAAAAAAAAAGGAAAAAAGAAAAAAGAAAAAGAAAAAAAAGAAAGAGGAATTATTTGGTGGTGTGTATACCTATCTCTCTTATCCAAAAAGTAAATGATAAGTACTGTTTCCGTGTTTTTATAGAATTTAATCATCGGATTTAAATCTCATACAATGAAGCTGTCTTGTCTATTGCACTGGATCCCGATCGTTAAATCAAATAATACAAATGCTCGTGTTCTCTTTTTGTTAATTAAAGTAGTCATTAATCAAAATCAACTTTGATTAACGATAAGGTTAGTCTCAACTTTGATGGAGGGAAGCTAGTGATGCAAACAGTATTGCTAGTCTATTCACATTGGATTCTAAGAGAGGGGTCTTTCATCAATTGGTTGGCTATTTTGTGTCTTTTATAGGGATTTCTCCACAAATTCTGGACCAGGGAACTGTCTTCAACCTAATCCGAAAGGTGGGCAAATTAGCACAAAAGCTCCTATCTAAACAGCTCCCATTTTAGCTTTACTATCATTACAACAACTTTTACACTCTACTCAACATTAAGGACAAAATAATTTTACCATAGAATGACCCACATTGAAAATTAAGTGTATATAATGCAATCTTTTTTTTTTTTTTTGGCTGCGTTTCTTGTAAATTACCATGTGGACCGACCTTTTGGATATTTTACCTACCTTTTCTGTTGAGTGGATGGAAAAAAATAATATTAGAAAAAAAAAAAAAAACTGCAAAATAAAGCAGAAAAGGCAGCAAAAATTGCAGTAATATTATTGCAAATTTTACATGTTCATTTATAAGTTTTAACTTTACTAAAGGTTGAAAACTTCCAAGCAGGCAAAACCCAATAAAAGAAACATCAATGCAAGTCAATGAAGGACCACAGCATTATTTGTAGAATAAAGATGCATGTAGTGCAATTGTGATGCGGTGGTCCAACTATTTGCATACCAGTCTCCATCTTGGAAATTCCTAGCTTATCACCCCAGCCTTACACATTATCTTTCAAGTTGGACATCTTCTTAATATAAACTTGGGATTTGCTTAGTTCTACCTTATCCCATATATGGTTTATGCATGCCCTTCTATTTGCATAATTAATTACACTAGGAATTCACAAATTTTTTTTTATTTTTTAAATAAAATAAAAATAAAAAACGTGTTTTTCACAATCACCAAGGCATCCTTCAAATTGCATTTAAAAAGAGGTGAGTTATTCCTTTTTTCTTGTATTTGTTCTTCATAAAGCCTACATGGGTGTGATGGCTAACAACATTCTCAATCCGCCAATGCAATGCCGACCACTGTTGTACCACCTTCAATACCATCATTTGCACCACCACGTCATTAGAGCATGTTTGAGATTGCGTTGAAAAGTATAATTTTTGTCTTAAAAAATAAAGGCCTGAAAGAGCTTTTTTAAAAAATATCTCATTTTCAAACTTCCACCACATGCAAAGCAGTCTTGGGGTTTTTTTTAGAGCAAAAAATTGTTTTTTTAAGTTTTTTACCAAACCCAATTTTAGCATTTTTTTAAACTCTTTAACATAATCTCAAACATGCCGTTAACCTTCTTCTTCCCAAGAAAAATTATAAGAATATAAATCTCCCAACATTTCTTTCCATTGATCAAACCCAACCGGCAAGTCGGCAAGCTGCGAAAGCTTGCTTGCCCATGCCCATGCCCAATCAATTAAGCTATGGACTTTATCCCATGAGACAACAAAAAAGAAAGAGCCCAATTGTCTAACCCAAAGCAGAAACAGTTAACATGGGGCTTCTAATCAAGCTCATTCTCAGGTAACAATTTAATTCAATGCGTTTTAAAAATGGGCTCGTCAAGCTAGAAAAATTGACAATTACATTTAAACAAAATGATTTATTTATATAAATGGCCGGGTCAAATAAAACCCGGCCACCTGAGGGCCGGGGACATTAGGCCGGTTGGGCAGCTCTTAAGAGACCCTAATCCCAAAGAGTTGGGCTGGCCCTGACCAGATCGAACAGAATATATATTATAAAAACAAAAAGAAAGAAAGAGTCGTGTCAACTTAATTGTATTAAGGTGTTTTATTTTGCCCACATATATATATATATATATATATATATATACTATTATGTACTAATCAATATCAAGTAAAAAAAAGTCATTTAGCTCCACTAATTCAAACGATTTGGAAGATGTGTACGTACTATACTATATATTGATAGATTTATTCGAACAGTTTTGGTCAATAAACATTCACACCAATGTATTTTGAAAATTGAAAATAGGTGAAATTCAAGTAATTGGTAAGAATATTAAAAAAATTTCACTTAAAAAACTCCGAGTTCTTGCACCCATTTTTGCAAAGTGGTCTCGATCTGCAGTTTATTTTTCCTGGTTTGCCATGGACTAAACATTAATTTTTAACCTGGCTACGATCGATCTTAAATTCTTTTGAGTTATACGTACGTTGTTATTGATCATGATCGAGTGTACCATCCCACATAGTTTATCCCTAAGAAAATGTCTTAAGAGAAAAATGCAGGTTAATTACCTGGTGCTAAACATATCAAAGAGATCCGTTAATGTCCATATATGGATGGAGACGAATTGGGTTTTCAATTCGATTGATTCTTATCATCAACAAACCCTTTTGCCTTCGTCTCTCCTCGTGATAAAATCTTTATGCCCTTGTTTTGGAAGTGTCTTCATATATAGATTAGTTTGGGTAAGAAATTCTTAAACTTGGGTCGATGAAAATCTTTAATTAAGTCATAATTCTAAGGAGATTATATTTAATTTAATCCCTCGCTAAGATATCCTTCCAGGATCCATGGAAACTCAACCCAGCTTGTGAGAGACTTAATTAAACTCTTTTTGTGGAGGATGGCTTGGAGCATTATTCCCACCAAAGCGTTCTTACCTCCGATCCCCCTAAAAGTGATATGATTTTTAAAAGGATTAAATACCTTACACTCTCTGTGATTTAAAAACTTTATTTTTTACTCTTTTAGTTTTTATTTTTTTTATAAGTAGTACCTGTGCTATGGGAAAAGACAGAGATGGTACATCTGTCAATTTTTCCCTTCAAAACTGACGGATTTCTACGTAAGCAACACGTGCCACCCCTTTGGACCACATGGGGGTGCCTGGCCACCCCCATTTTGGCCAAAAAACCACCCCCAAGGCCAATTTTAGGGGTGGCCGAACCACCCCCATCACTACAAAAAATTTGTCAAATTGCCACGTGCATTTTGACACGTGTACGACACTGTACACGTGTCAAAATGTTTGCCACGAGTATTTTGACACACGTCTTACGCGTGTCAGATGTGAAAGACTCTAATTGCACATTTTGACACGTGTATTTCAATACACGTGTCAAAACGTTTTTTTTTTTTTTTAAAAAAAAATCCAAATTGAATTTTTAAAACTTAAATTTGGAATTTTTTTTCAATTTAATTTTGTTATTGTTTATTTAAATTTATTTGGATTAATAAATTTTTGTTTTTTTTTCCAAATTTTATTATTTTCGACGACAAAAATACAAAAAAAAACAAACGGTAAGAGAGAGAGACGTAGAGATCCAGAGAGAGAGGGAGGCAGAGAGAGATAGGGAGAGAGAGAGAGAGAGAGTAGAGAGAGAGACATAGAGATACTGAGAGAGAGGCAGAGAGAGATAGGGAGAGATACACAGAGAGAGAGAGAGAGAGAGAGAGAGAGAGAGAGAGAGAGAGAGAGAGAAAGAGATAGAGAGGAAGAGAGAGAGAAAGAGATAGAGAGGAAGAGAGAGATAGAGAGAGAGAGAGACCGAGAACCGAGCAGAGAGAGCTGGAGAGAGGGCGGCTCACCGGCGGGAAGGGCGGACGCGCGGTGGCCGGAAGCTGGCCGCTGCGGCTGTGACGGAGAGGGAGAGAGAGAGAGAGAGGGAGAGAGAGAGAGACCGAGAACCGAGAACCGAGCAGAGAAAGGTGGAGAGAGGGCGTCTCACCGGCGGGAAGGGCTGATGCGCGGTGGCCGGAAGCTGGCCGGCGCGGCTGTGACGGAGAGGGAGAGAGAGAGAGAGAGAGAGAGGGAGAGAGAGAGAGAGAATCAGATCGGAAATGGGTTTCTGCTACCCATTTCCGATCTATATATATATATATATTTAATCTATTATTATATTATTATATTATTTGAATTTTAAAAATTATATATATATATATATATATATATATATATACACACACATATATAAGCGGGAAAAAACACATATAACCGGGAGAAAACACATATATTCTGGCCAAACAATTGAGCACGTGTACTCAATACACGTGCCCAATTCGGGACGTGTATTTAAATACACGTCCCCAATTGTTAAAATTCTATTTAATAAAAAAATTATATTTGAAAAAAATAACAGTTTGACACGCGTATTTAATACGCGTGTCTAATTGTTGAAATTCTATTTTATAAAAAAAAAATTATATTTGGAAAAAAATAACAGTTTGACACGTGTATTGAATACACGTGTCCAATTGGACACGTGTATTAAATACACGTGTCAAATTGGACGCGTGTATTTAATACGCGTGTCTAATTGTTGAAATTCTATTTAATTAAAAAAAAATTATATTTGGAAAAAAATAACAGTTTGACACGTGTATTTAATACGCGTGTCCAATTGTTGAAATTCTATTTAATTAAAAAAAAATTATATTTGGAAAAAAACAGTTTGACACGTGTATTTAATACACGTGTCAAATTGGACACGTGTATTAAATACACGTGTCAATTTGTGACGGCTGTACAATTAGACACGTGTCTCCAAAGACACGTGTCAAATTGGACGCGTGTCTACAGTAACGGGTACTGTAGACACACGTCAAAATGCTTGTATTTTTGTAGTGCATGGCCATTGGAAGGGCCAAAATGGGGGTGGCCGAAACCACCCCCATGTGGCCCAAATGGGTGCATTTTTTTTTTTTTTTTTAAACTTAGAAAAAAAAAAATTTAAAAAAAAAGGGGCTATGTGTTGCAATTTTAATGGTGTCACGTGTCGTTGACATAGAAATCCGTTAGATTTGAATGAAAAAATGGACAGAGGTACCATCTCTGTCTTTTCCCATAGCATATGTACCACCTATGAAAAAAATGAAAACTGAGGGGGCAAAAAATAAAGTTTTTAAACCACAGGGGGTAAAAATGTATTTAGCCCTTTTTAAAATCACAAATATTGAATCAAAATCTAATTGTGATTAATTCCAAATTCAATGATTATTTTAAAAATCAATCACCTTAATTTGGGGGGATAAAAGGGCAATAGGGGTCTTGCATATAACATTACTCTTTTTTATATTCCCCATGTGGACATGCTCTACCCGCTTTGCAAGATCAATGAGGATTACCTATCTCATCTTTTCTTCTCTTGTCCTTTTGCTAGAGGTATTTGGCGGAATTCCTTTTAGACCTTAGACTGTCTTACCTGATTTTCGTTTAGTATGGTAGATTGGATTAAGGTCATTCTGAATTTAGTTTGTCACCTAGGTATCCTTAAGAAGGAATCATACATTTTTCAAAGTTTTGCAGCTGTTGCTTGTGATCTTTTGTAGTTTCATAGAAATCGTGATTACCATGATCATGGCAAGGTGCTGGATATCTTGACGTTGTCAAACGCCGCCAGGAAAGTCTCTTTGGAGCATCAATCAGCTTGGAACTCCAAGTCCAGAACCTTTGTTGAGAGACACCCATTGGCTGGATCTTTCAATATCAACTTTGAGACATCCATTAGAGACTCCTTGGCTTAGACATTAGTGTGCAGAAATTTTGAAGTCAGGATCATCCGGTCCATTTCCCAGATCAGCCCTCCTTGCGACCCTAACTTTGAGGAGGCCACCATTGCTCTATAGGTGGCTCAACTTTTAGTTGGCCTGAAGCTAAATGAGTTCACTGTTGAAGGAGACTCCTAAATTATTATTCTTGCTCTTCAGCATGCTAATTCCTTCATGGAATTGCGGATCTCCTTCATCATTAAGGCTTTGCCTCTTTCTTTTGGATGGTTAGGCAAGTTCATAAAAAATGCTAACTTCTGTGCCCATTATTTGGCTTATTGGGTCATGGCCATAAATTTATTTGGCTGAATTCCTATTTCTCCCACTCCTCTCTCCTCCTTCCTTATCCCTAGCGTTAAAGATGCCCCTTCTAGTTTGGCTGTTGTTTTGGTTGTACGAACATGATGAAGATCTGAGAGCTCGTTTGGAGGCTCAGGTGATAGCCGCTTGAACGAGAGGATCCAATCGCCTTGGTCACAGTCTTGTTTGAATGAGACAAAGAGAGAGAGAGAGAGAGAGAGAGAGAGAGAAAAGAAAAAAAGAAAAGAAAGGATGAAGAGGAATTCTAAGATATAGGCACTATACAAATGAGCCTTAGTGCAATTTTAGAGAGATAGATACTAGAAGGGTAAATTATGGTTTTACACTTAAGGGCTCAACTAATGATATGATAAATTTGCAGACGAAGAAACCGAGTATTTCATTGAAGGATTTGCGGAGGAGTTTATCGTCCAAGGTAAGTGAACACATACGAAAGTAGCAAATGAAAATATTGTTGCATGAATATTTATAAAGGAAAAATGTGTACTAAGCATGAAATCTTGCATTTTTATATGTTGTGAGCCCTAGATATTGGATTGGAAGAACATGTTTTTAAATTACTTTATTGAAATCACATATTTTGAATACCAATGTGATGCACATATGAAAGACTTTACTATGTTATATTATGAAGGGAAATGACATGTTTACTAAATAATGAAATTGTCATGATAAAAATGAAAGGACTATTTTATGAAATGTTGCACGTGAATATATGTATTTTTAGAAGAGAGTTATTACACATCCATCTCTTTTGCAAATTCACAATTGAATCTGTGCGAGCTACATTTGGATCTCATAGATTTAATGGTAGATTTGTCAATCTCTTATACGGAAATGAGCAAGAGATGGGTAAAAGATAGAAATGAAACATTTATCTTTTTAGTATACTGGAGCTTGACCCTACAACCTAGCATATTTACACTGGATCCATTCGTTAGCATATATATATGTTGTGTATTAATCTAGGTTGAGTGAACCACCCAAGCCTTGGTCGATCAATTAAGGTACACACTAGCGTGCATTCTCCGTGGCCATAAGGGTGTATAAGGAAGTCATACGAGACGCATAAACCTCAATTGTATAGGGATTAATTGCATAAGCAGGCCAAACGAAAATGTTTAGACAACATTGTATATGTATAAGCATGTTTTATAAAACCTATGAGTTTTATACATAAAAAGTAAATTGTCATAAATCATGCATTTTTTGTATAATCTATGTTATCTTGCATTTACAAAGAATCAACATAATTACTTTTGCGAACTTGCTTTCATTTAAGGATATTTCTGCATGAAATTGGCTCACTTCATGAATTACTTTTTTGTGGTGGCGTTTACTTACTACGTTTTTAACTTACTTCTTCCACCTGTAAAACATTGTTTTATTGTGAACATTGAAATTGAGGTCGGACAAGAGGATTAGGAGGTAGATGCAGCTACCTAGTTATTGGGATTATTGTGTTTAATCTTTGTTTGGGGGATTTAAAATGGTTATGCAAACAATGGGTGACATGCACTTAGTGCCCTTTTGTAATGTAATGAATTTATTTACTAGTTGGTGATGTCATGTACGTATTAAGATATGTATGATTTATACTTGAGATGTATTTAATTATGTTTATCAGCTTTTGACAGATGTTATGTTGATCATGACAATTATGTATGGGCTTGTTGGTCACACAGGCACGTGATGTGGTGGCAACATTCATGTCCGTTAGAGCACTAGTAGCAGATGCCCAATAAGTAGTTCTATTCCCTTAAATAGGAAAAAATTGAAAAAAGTCACAAAAAATCAAGCCATAGCAGTTACCCTATTTTAGAGAGTCATCATTGGAAAGCTATAGTGCTTCCCAATACATTGGGTAGCACTGTAGCTACCCAATCCAATATTTTAATAAATAAAAAACACGTCTCTCTGACTCTCTCTTCTTCATGCCTTCACGCAACCTGCCTCTCTTCTTCGTTCAGCCTTGGTATCCCATCCAATAGTAGCTCATCGTTGAGAGGTTATGAGAGCAACAACCACTGAATGAACGAGGACCTGTTATCACAAACTGCATTTGGGATCGTTCAGAACAATTTGAAGCAAATGGGCATTGATAGAGACGAACACAGCTATCTATGCAGAAAAATTAGCGAGAACCCATGAGTGAAACCAGAACAGGATTGATTCAGAACATTTATGACCAAATGGGCTTCAACAAAAGTGGGAAAGAACCAACTAGAAAAGCAAAATCAGAGTTACATTATTGAAAGAATACCCTTTGTCAAGAGCTTCTCGAACCTCGGCAACAGATTCGCCAGCCTCACCAGGTCCGAATCCGGAGCGGCGTCGATCACCGAGGCCAAGTACAGAGCCGCTCCGATTTGCGAGTTTGGATCCTGCTCCGTGAAGAGCGCGTCGGCCAGGGGCTTTAGGTTGTGTGTGTGTGTGTGAGAGAGGAGAAGATCCAGAAGATGCAGAGCAACAGAGACAAATGGAGAGAAAGAAGAAACTAAAAAGACGGAGAAGAGAGAGAGAGAGAACAAACAGTTTTTTGGAATTAAAAAAGATATATTAAAAGTAAAAAAAAATTATTTTAATGATATAGGGAAGATTAAGGGAATCTATTGTGTGGTGTTTTTTTATAGGAAAAGAAAAAGTGGTTTGGTTCCCTAAATTAAGGAAAATGGTTGGGTGTTTGCTGCTAGTGCTCTTAATACTAAGCTCTCTGATGAGGGCCTTCCTCAACCCCATTCGTTGAATCTTTGGGAGAAGCCTCCTCTAGAATGGAAGAAAGTGAATTGGGATGCGGCTCTTGATCTGGCCCACAAAAGGATGAGCACAGGGGTGGTGATCATACGTGATGAAGATGGTCTGGTGGTGGCAGCTTCAATGGCAATCGTTCCCTTCATCACAGATCCAACCATGGCTGAAGCTGTAGGGCCGTGGCATGCTCTTACTCTGTGCCGTCAGCATGGTTTTGCTAGAGTTATTTTTGAAGGGGACTCCCAGATGGTGGTTTCAGCATTGCAGAAGAACAATCAGTGTTGGAGTAGTTTTGGCCAAATTATTGAGGATACCCGTCATTGCTTCCCGGAAGTCCAACCTTCTGAGGTGCGTTTTGTGCGGCTTGCATGTCACCAAGCTGCCCACTCGAGCAAGATTTTTGAAATTAATGAGAATGATCTCTTCTATCAAAAAAAAAAAAAAAAAAAAAGACAATTATGTATGGTAATTATCCTTGATGCTCTGTAAAAATGTTTTGGATGATGTTAGATAACAATATATATAGCCAATTTTTGTTGCAATTATGTTAGTAAGGCAGAGTAGTACGGCTTTGAGGGACATAAAAGTAACAAAATTTAATAGTGATTATTTACAAATTCAATTATGATTTTAAAAATCATATCATTCTTGAAGGGACATAAAATAGTGCAATTTTTTGAAGTTTGATGGTTTAAGCGAAGAAAAATCATAGTGTGAGAGATAAAAGTGTATTTTTCTCCTAATAAAATCAAGCCATGCGCAAAAGGGAAGCAAATCCACCTATTAATTAAGACAAGTACCTGTTACATAACATTTCCGAAAAAGGCAACATTTGGAAAGAAATTCTAGCCCTGGTCAATTAATCATTTACCCCTTTGGTGCAGCATGGACATGGTCCCGTGGCTGGCCTCACAGAGCTTATTTAGACACTTACAAGCATTCATAGCCCAAGATTATGCATGGAGTTCTAAATTTTTCGAACTTTTCGGAATTGACACCTACCCGATTGAATACAACGTATACCTGAACGTTTGTTCCCCTCCATACTCATTATTACTTAAGGCCTAACTTGATCACTTTTGCTTACACCTCACATGGAAACTTAATTTCTTGTCACAATATTGTTATACTTGGGTTGATTTTTTCAGGGCAAAAAAGAATAAAAGTTATATAGGATCGAGCGGAGTTGATATATCATCAGCAGCTTCAACTTTTTGTTGAATGTTTATTACCTTTTTCTGAGGACCAAAAACTAGAAGTCTATACCTAGCTAGCTCCAAGTGCTACTAGCTAGCTAGTCTATATAATATTGTATAATGAATTGTATGTCCCACAATAAGTTTCATTCTTGTGGAAAAAGAGTGTCTTTTCGTTTTTTTTTTTCCCTGGGTAAGTAATCATGAATTAAATGAGAAGAAAATACAAATGCACTTGGACAAACCCCAGACAAATAAACAAACAACAAAGAAACAACAGTTACATTGGGAGAAGAAATACAAACATAAGCTTAAGAGTGCAAAATGCCAGGAGAAATGTCCCAAAAGCAAAGGAATCTGCAGCTATATATCTTCCAGCGGAGAAGAGGAGTCAACGCAAAGAATTAACTCTAGATATCCCTAACCCAAAACCCAATCTTGCAATAAACATAAAAAAGATAGATAATTAATTAAAAAGAATTAACTCTAACCTTAACCAAAGCACAGTTATATAATATCGCAGTAGTAGCTAGACATAAATAGGAAAAGACAAGCTAGAATGCAAACTTTGGATTCGTTGTAACCTTCTACTCGACTGATCAGAATAAGGGAAAGCCTGTGGGCCGGTCTAGATCCGGTCTAAAAAAAGAACTGCATGATGCCCCCAACCCTACCAACGTACGGACGTCAGTCCTGCTATACAGGGGTTGTATATGGCCGGCCAACTCCTGCAAAGAAGCTCTAAATCCAAGGAACTTACTTGATTCAAATTTTGAGCTCGAGTATATATATATATATATATATATATATATTCATCCCCTTTGAAGCTGATGGTATAGTAGAAGTAGAGTAGTATTGTCTAAGGGCATATATAGCTGCCATATTTGGCCCCAAAACTGCCTTACTCCCATGTAAACATATTGGCTCATAGACTCTGGGGAAAAAAGAGTGTGCTGGCAGAAACGTATATGCATGGTTTTGAAACTTTGTGATATACCATATAAAATAGAAGATTTCCAAATAAAATAACGTGTCCTTCGCTGCATATTATTCTCAAGTTGTATCAGCCCCTACAAACTTATACTCTTTTGGTATTTTACCTCCAATTTTTTGCTATTTTCCCCCCTGAATCATTATGCAATTACAAATTTATCTTAAAAAATTAAAGAAATGAAAATGAATTGAAAAAAAAAGAAGAAGAAGAAGAGAAAAGACAAGGGGCTGCCCTGGATAGGCGAACAACTCCTTTGGCTGGCCTTGAGTAGTTCAGCCACGGAGCCACCCCATATTCGATCTTAGGGTGCAATTTGTCAAAACTCAAACCTCACGGACTAATTTAGCAATTCTTCTATAACTATATGGTATGTTTGGTTTTTTTTTTTTGTTTAATCAATTCTCTTATTTTTATTAATATTTGGTTAACATAAACCAAATTGATTATTTGGAGGTATGAGTGTTAAAGGGATGTAAGTTGGAGGGTATAAGTGCTAAATGCTGAAATTAAGCTTGGGGGGAGGGGTAAATGTATTTTCACGAAACTTCAAATAAACTTCAGCAAAGGACATTTTGAAAAGTTTAATCACGTGACTTGATTTTCTTCCAGTTTGACGAAAAATGTTGAGTGAGAATGTTAATTGTTACGAACGGTAGTTGGAAGAGGCCGAGTTTCACTTTCTAAAGTTTGGAGGTATAAATGTCAAATTGGTGTAAGTTTGAAGGGCTAAGCGTATTTTCTCCATAATTGTTTATTGCTTTGGTTGTGTAATTTAGATATTATTGGATTGGATGATAAAGTATTTTCAATTACATGTACATGATAGCAATGATTTTCTTCTTCCTCTGTGGATGGAAGAACTTCCTTTCAAAACTTCTGGCAATCAAATGATGTAGATTTATTATGAGAACAATTTTTGCTATCAACTATATATATATATACAAGTTAATTAATTTCGAACACCTCAAAATTTAATATTCTCCAACTCCAGGTATTCCATTACGTGTTGCCTAGCTATCATGTTTAAAAATGTAATGATAATTTTTTTCTTTATCAGCCCATTTCTACACATGGTGCGGTCTCATGCTAGTGCAGTACAAAATGTACGTCTTCTAGCAACCTAGGGTTTCAAATAACCATTGCAATCTGACTTAGCTTTTAGAAAAGATTCAGAATCAATCAAATAATTCTAACCAACATTGGCAGTTGATAAAGCTTACCTACCGCAATACAACTTGTTCAATCTTGGGCTTACTCTTTCTTGAGTTGGTTCTCGACCAATCGATTGCATTTACCTACCAAAAGAGCTGATACAAATCCCTGCAGTATAAGTGGGTTTCCATGTTAGGCTTTAATCGCCTTTTAAGTACATTGCTAAAGAAACTCTCCATTATAACAACCAGCATGATTAGATTTGTGGGCCTTTAGTGCAAAGATTAGACTCCTTCATTTGAATATATTCCATGCGTTTTTGCCCAAAATTAAAGATGATTATCTGCTAAGATCAGTGAGCATAATTCATCAATTTATGCTGTACTTAATTCTACTACAATTAATACGAGGCTTCCTCAACTACAAAAAGAAATTAAAAAACCAACGGAAAAAAAAATAGAAGACATGTGAGTGACACTACGTTTGATTAATTAATCAACATATATAGCTTAGAGTTCGATCGCTTATAGAGAAAAAAAAATTAAGAAGAAAGATATCTACACAGAACTGGATTAACTCTTGAATAGAAATAGAAATTCTCAATTAATTATAGGAGTTCTTACAAATTTGCTACCATGCATGGCGGCATATTCAACACCGGGATTGGCTTCCTCCGCCTACAACCAGGTTGCTACTGCCTTCAACCCTCGAGGGGGAAAGGAGGGAGAGTTGTCCATCATATATAATATTCAAGAAACCAAGTCTTTTTTTTTTTCTTTCTTTTTTTTCCCTTAATACAAAATTATAGTACAGGAGGCATAGTCTTCTACATCAACCATAAAAGCATCAAGAACAATCACAAACCCAAAAACCCAAAAAGGAAAATACACACCAATTCATTACATGAAAATCCATTTATATATAATTTATAATAGTACTATTTTGATGTCCCAGATGAAGAAGATGAAGTACGGTCGTACCCTCCTTCAGTCTCCACTTGCTTTCTGTGGAAGTTCCTGTGGCAGCCACAGGCAGCACAATTGAGTGCACCGCTTGTGCCCTCCTCCCCACAAGCCATGAATTCCCTGCAGCCATCAACCGCGTAACCTCCAATGCCAGCCGCATGATTCTTTTGGCACTCCCTATATTTCACAGTCCTAATTGAACTTCTCGAAGGTTCTTCTCTTCTCACCACAACTTGGCACTTCCTCATTTTGCAGGATCCTTCTTCTTCGATCTCTGCCTTCTTTGACTGATTTACTGAACCAGAATTACATGATATATAGCAGAGAGAGAGAGAGAGACAGAGAGAGCTTACTTGGTGGTGGTTCTTCCCAAGTCCTAACTCTGCTATATATATAGCGTGTAAAATCTTTTCTATGGACTTAATTGACCTTTGCTACAATTAAACAGTCCATTAGTTACTGTTTTTTTTCTGGGATAAATTGTGTTTTTACTTGAGTTTTGTATTTTTCTAATTCGTTTTTACTAGTAAACCATAAAATGGTCAGTCGTAAATTGATTGTCCAACCACCTTACAACTCATTAGTGTAAAATAAGAATGATTCCCGCACAGATAAGAAAAACCCTAAAAATGAAGAATATGCTTTACTTTCCACCAAAACAGTGTTTGGTTTGTTTTAGAATGAACCAGCTAAGAGGCTTTTAAACCTAAAATGTGGTGTGGCCCCTGACCGATGTTAAAGGGCAGGTTTTGTGGGTGGTGCCTTGGTTTAGCTTGACCTGAAAACGTGAGTGTGATAGGTAAGCTTGCCTAACCTGTACGGGAAAACCCATTACCCTGCATCTTCCTTCACATGTAAGAGAACTCAATGTCATAGACACAACTTTGCATTGCCGTTTTTGTCAAATGAACTCAAATATGAAAATCGTGCAACTACTGGTTCTTCATATACAGACAAGACAGACAAGAACCTACGGCCTAAACCCTATGTCGTAGAGGGTACGTAGGAGTAGAGCACTTCTTTAGACGCTAAAAAGTTTTTACCGCTGACTTCATCCTGAACTGGGCCAATAATCTTACGATCTGATTATACATATTCCAGAAAGCAAAAAATGTTCGATCAAGAAAAATTTCTCCCTCAAACCAAGCTCCGTCGATCTACAGAAAAAAGGATCGTCTTTTGCGATATCATCCTTTGATTACCAATTGCAATCGAAGAAAATTGCTCATTAATGGCTAATTTCTAGATGAACTTAATATTGCGGATGATCGATCCGGGTCATCGATCAGTGAGATTGCATGAAACTCTCTGTTGCTTGTGTAGAAAAAGAATTGTCTTTATCAGTTACAAGTACTTCTAATACGAGGTTGAACCTTTATGGACCCAACGAGATTGTTCATAAGTCAATATATACATACGTACATAACCACCTTTATGGACCCAGGTGCAGGTGTGAGTTTCCTTATACGTACGTTTATCAAAGAGAACTTTTTAAATAAAATTAATGGTTATGCGGGTGCTTTTGAGGTTGCGATTTTATAGATAAAAAGTGCATAAATCATAAAAAATTAATCGTTTGGGAACTGAATTTTAAAAAAATTGCGATTTAGAAATGCAAAAAATTAAATTTTCAAATCACATGAAAATTAATGACGTGCTTTTTTGAAAATGCAGAATTTTAAAGGCCAACTTGCAATTTTGAAGGCTAATATGCGATTTACCAAAATACTTAATTGCGTTTTTAAAAATCATTTTTACAAATTATACATTTTAAAATCGCTATTTTTAAAATTACAAATTCAAACGGATCCTTAATTTATTCACATATTTCTGGGAAAATATTGAAAGCTAGGAGAATGGAACTAGCTACACGAATTAAAAGCTGCTAATTCTGTGGTTTTCTGACCATCTATATAATTACAGCCATGGTTTTCAATTCACTGCTTCTATAGAAATTTTTCTGCAACGGGTTTTCTCACAACCTCTAACAATCCTAATTAAATGTCTTATATGGGTTAAGTACAATTTTGGTCATACTACCAATTGAAAGATGGAAAAAATTCAACGTGCAAGATATTGAGACTTTAGGGAAAGAAATGAAGAAAGATGGAGTCACAAAGAAAAAAACAAAAATGTCCCAATCATGGTACAAAGTTAGTCAATGCTCTCTAATTAAAGCTCCAATTATGATAAAAAAAAATTATTATGTTGAAAGATAAAAAGAATTTAACACGCAAGATATTGAGACTTTAAAGGGAGAAAGGAGAGAGAATAATGAAAATTAAATTTAGAGTAAAAGGCCCCAATTATAATAAAAATGTTAGTTAATGAGCTCTTTAATTAATGACCCAATTATGGTAAAATCATTTAGCTTTAAAATATTAAAATCATTAAACGATGATGGTTAAAAAAAAAAAAAAAGGTGTCCTAATCTGGAAAGTTTTCTCAAATATGAAAATTTATTTGATGGTTTGGATATATTTTCAGACACAAGTTTTAAAAGAAGTTCTACAAATTTAAAAGAGGAAATTAAGTACTAAAATCGAAGTAGTACTAAATTATATAAACACACTATATACAATTCTTTTCCAAATGCATGTATTACTTACAAAATTATATTGATAATACTTGTTACAGTTGCTTATATAGAAAGAAATTTTTCAAAATTAAAATTGATAAAATCATACTTAAAATCGATAATGTCAAAAGAAATGTCAAGTAAATTAATCATATTATCAATTGAAAATGAGATGTTATAATAATTTGAATATAAAAACTTGATTAGTAATTTTGCATCCCAAAAAGATAGTAGAATAATTTTTAAATAAAAATGTAATATAAGAAATTAAAATAAATATTATTTAATTAATATTTAAATATAATAAAATGCCCACTTGTTACTTTATGTCTCAAAATTTATTGACTTGGCTTTATCTCAACTTCAGGCTTGTTACATTTGATATCAGATAAAGCCACCATGTCATGTATTTGAGTTAGGGGTGGTGGAGAAATGAGTAATTTATTAGCCGGATTAAAATGTCTTAAAATTATGTTTTTGTTTTTGAGTATTGGACTTCCAATAGTCACCTAAAGATAAAAAGATGATCATATTCAAGCTAGCTTCTGAAACCTCTATCTCCTACCATAGGGTTTCTACTTTGTCTTTTGATGTACTTAAAATTATAATGGGAAAGCTACTGTGAAATTGGAACAAACGGGTGGCTTTTTGCATATATATATATAGGGTTACAAGGATAATTTACGATGGTATTGGAGTGTTCTTTGTCTAGGATATTTGATTTACATTATGATGTTGATTGCTTCATTTTCTGGATTATCGTTTTATGAGGTGATTTTTTTTTTTATTTTTAATTATGACTTATTTGTAGATCCTGGAAATAAATGATGTGAGATGTGAGATTAGCTAGCTTGTCTAGTTGTAGCAATAGTTATTAAGTTGATATGAGATATGGATGATGTGACTATGATAATAAAAAAAGATTATAGAAATAGTGAGCAATTAATGTGAGAATATGCTTCTTTTTTATGATTTGATCTCACTGGGGCTGTACGTACTGATAGCGATAAGAAATTAATAAAGACATGATAAATCATTGACACATGTCTAGCTTGCTTTCTTTGTATACATGCTCGACTTATGAATCATTAATAAAACATTTTCTTGAACTTATATTTGCTTTTAATAGATAATTTCTTTTTTAAAGCGATTTGATTTTGAATAATTTTTTTTATTGTCATTTTGTATTGCCGTAATAACACAATGCAGGAGACTGAAGTGGAATCATGTGGTGGGCTTCATTTCATTCAATACTTTTTTTACTAGAAAAATCTGATTTACCAATTATAAAATATCATAATTAACTAAACAATCATATATCAGATCAATCACCACAGATAATATCATAATATCACTGCAATGATCGGAATGAGCAAAAAATAATATAGATTTGGTGGCGAGCAAAAATATTTTTGAAAAATTCTTAAAAAATTAAAACCACTAAGAGTGCCGGTCAACTCCGAAAGTATATATTATAGAACACTCTTACGATTTGTTTTTATTACAAAACCTTTGTAAACATGAAGAATCAATCTCGTAACTCCGATAAATGACATATATATTCAACTCTCAATGTAGTGGTTCTAGAACCTCTGGCATTCTTTAGTATGGATCACATATACGAACAAACTTTGTATGATTCAAATCATAACTCTGATAGCTAAAAGCTTT
Source organism: Alnus rubra (assembly GCA_028654335.1). Taxonomy (NCBI): domain Eukaryota; kingdom Viridiplantae; phylum Streptophyta; class Magnoliopsida; order Fagales; family Betulaceae; genus Alnus; species Alnus rubra. Next base: position 41,849 of record JAJPGS010000623.1, read on the forward strand.
TCTGTTGTTTGAGAGGCTAAGAAAAAATTAGTAGAAGATTCTGATTTGTTTAGGCTCAATAACAAGAATAAACATTTCTTAAACAACTGAGAAACTGCCTATCTTTTTCTCTAGAAGTCATGGGATGATATCCTTTTATATATATATAGAAAGGTGCAAATCAAGGTTTTAGGTCAAAGTCGATTAAGTTTAAAACACTCAAGGCAGGTCTCCGTCGTATGCATCAAACCTATTGACTATGCTCAAGAAGTTTCGTTTTCATTGTGTTAAGCATGTCACAACATGTTCCCATGAGACAAGATAGCTATTGAGTATGCTCGTGACTTGCATTTTGCCTGATAATATTGGGTGACCAACATTTTTAAGTTCCTTAAAAAAGATTAGCCGTTCAATTGTTGATTCTATAGTTGAACTTAATTGATGTAGGATTTTGTCTATTATTAACAATAAATTTATCAAGATCAGCTCCTTGAGATTGAATAAATTTTTATTTTTCTTAAGTTTTTCATATTCATATTTATATTTTCTACCAAACATATTTAATATTAGAAAATACTCAAAATAGTGTAAATATACTTTACAACGAATAATTGTATACTAAAATCAAAATAAATTGAAGGGATAATTATACTTAACCTCCTTGATTTATCCACGGTGTGGCGATTTACCCCCCAATGTACCAAAATTGGTACATGACCCTCCCGAACTTGTCAACGTGTGGCAAAATCAACATTCCGTCCAATCGACCGTTCGTTTGGACGGAAAGTCGGTCACGTGCAAGTCACGTGACTTGGGAGGGTCTCTGTCTTAAACGGTCACGTGACTTGCACGTGACCTATTTTCCGTCCAAACGAAAGGTCGATTGGACGGAAGGTTGATTTTGCCACACGTTGGCAAGTTCGGGGGGTCATGTACCAATTTTGGTACATTGGGGGGTAAATCGCCACACCATGGATAAATCAGGGGGGTTAAGTGTAATTATCCCTAAATTGAAATATAAACTTTAGAAGAATGGATCTTGACATGATAATGATAAGCAGATGAAACTTGTAACAAGGACCGACTAAAATTAAAGGTGTTTGATAGAAAGTATAAAATATAAAATATGAAAGAAACAAAGAATGATAAACCAATAGGCACAAGATTCAAGGGTGATGAAAGAAAAGAAGAGGAAAAACAAAAACAAAACTAAAGCGATACATACTTTTGGGTTTTAAACATGGACAAATTTTTTTCTTTAAATTGGAAATCAACCTTTAAAAGTGATGTGTCATTTTTTAATAACATAAAGTATACATGTCGCTTTTAGAATTAGTTTGTAGTGTAGGAAATTTTATAGCCTTTAAACATCTCATGTCACCTTTTTTTTTTTTTTTCAAGGCCTTTCACATTCTCTTCCTTTTTTTTATATTATTATTTTTTTTTTTATAGGCAAGTTTAGTATAAAGGGCTTTTTTTTTTTTTTTTTGTGGGACCTCACTTGCCTATACTATTGAGGCGGTTCTGCGCGCTCACATATAAGAAAGAGATTATTAAGCATACATGTGGTGTAAAAAACTTGAGTCCCACATTAGAAAAGATAGTACACAGGTGAGTGATATATATAGTATAGTTTAGTTCAAACTTATAATTTTAAGCTTTTGGGATTAATGGTGCCCCGTCATGTTATATTGTCTTACTAAAACATTTCCTAAGATGTCAAATATTTGTGACACAAAAATCATTTGAACATACCTCAAGATATTAAATGTGACATCCCAGATTGCCTGGGAATGAGGATGTGCTTATATATATAAATGCATCATTTATGACACAACGCGTTTTAAAGTCGTGATGGTCATGAACCTATCAGAACTCCGCAGTTAAGCGTGCTTATGTGAGAGCAATCCCAGGATGGGTGACCTCCGGGAAAGTATGGTTTTGGGAACCAAAAGCGGACAATATTGTGTATTGGGGGTGAGTCGTTACAAATGGTATCAGAGCCAGGTTGCCCAGCCTGAGATGGTGGGAGCGTGCACAAACCCAATGAAGGACGCCAGCGGGACGCTAGGTCCAAAGATGGGGTGATTGTGACATCTCACATCGCCTGGGAATGAGGATGTGCTTATATGTATAAATGCACCATTTATGACACAACGCGTTTTAAAGCCGTGATAGCGATGAATCTATCAGAACTCCGCAGTTAAGCGTGCTTCTGCGAGACTTCCCAACCCCAATGATACAATATTGTCCGCTTTTGGCTCCCCCGAACCAGACTTCCCAGGAGGTCACCCATCCTAGGATTACTCTGGCAGAAGCACGCTTAACTGCGGAGTTCTGATAGGTTCATCGCCATCACGGCTTTAAAACGCGTTGTGTCATAAATTGTGCATTTATACATATAACCACATTCATTTGTAACGACCCAAGGAAAAGTGCTAGCCACATCTGCGCTATCACCCCAAAAAGACTAGTCAATTTGAAGCTTCACTAGAATCCATTATAAAGCCCAGTTTCACCTAGTAACTAGGCAATGTGGGATTTAACACTCATCTATCTTTTATAA
>JAJPGS010000624.1:0-81795 GCA_028654335.1 Alnus rubra
GTCCTAATCAAGTATAAGGGCTTGTTCGGCATTGATTCTCATTTTTTTTATTTTTTTTACTTTTTTACAAAGTCAACTTTAAAACATTGCACTTTTTATATCACATCAATAACTCTTAACAATTTTTTTTTTTTTCACTTTTTATATTAAATCAATTACTTTTTAACAACATTTTTAACTTTAAATTACAAAAAATTCAAAACTTATTTTTACTTTATATCACATAATTACTTCTTATTTTATTATAAAACAAAACCCCACCATAAAATCCTTTACCAAACACACCCAATGTCTTCTCTCTCAGTTTGTGAATTTGCTTACAGGGTTGAAATTTGTCTGGATTATATAAATTATTGAGCGCACTGGTTATGATGTGTTGTATGACAGTATGAAGCATGCAAAGACAATGAAATAGGGCTTTTTTAGAATGTTGCAAAAAGCTAATATAATGTGCACTTCCTTAGCTGTTGCTTAAATGGATTTTCACCTAGAGCATTGGGTGACCTTTCTTTTCTCTAAATTTAAAGTCGATAGAAGTTAGACTTATAATATGTGATCTTTTACTATTTTTAAAAAAAAGTACTCAAACTTGAAAAAGTATCAAATTAGGGTATCTATATTTCAACTTTTATCAATTTCAACCATCCGTTACAATTTTCCTTTAAATCTTGTCAAAATTTTAAAAACACCCCTAATTTTTTTTAGGAAAAAAAAAAAGAAAAAAATTTCCAAAATTTTAATAGGATTTAAGTATTGGTCAAAATTTAATGGAATATGTCTGAATCTTAGAAAAATTTATAAATTTTTTCAAAAAATAACACAGGTATATTTTGAGAATTTTAATAAAATTTAACGGAGGGTTGAAATTGAAAAATAAAATAAAATTGAAAGATGAATACCCTAAATTGAAACTTTTTAAAGTTTAGATATTCTTTTTCTTTAAAAAATAATGAAAAATCAAAAATTATAAGGGAAGTTTTCCTTTAAAAGTAAGAAGTACGTGGAAACAAATGTGTGGGAGATAGGGAAGTCATTCAAGTTGGACATAAAATTATCCAACACTGCGGCTCCATGAAAAGTTTTGGTCCATACTTAATATGCTGATATGCTGATATATGGTAGAAACCCCCAGCAAATTAGATACTGCAGAAGAAACTTCGCCACAAATCTACTACACCATAAATCTGGACCGTTAAAAAAAAAACTACAGCTCATATGCTATATATAGTTTTTTTACAGCACAAAAGCCAAATCTAGAACAAATTCTAACATATCTTCGACTCAAACCCTTTTCTTTGAAGTCCGAAATTGGGTAGCAACTTGTCTGCGCCACTCGTGAATTGGAACCTGTAAAGCACCAAAGGAAATGTACAATATATCCCATGTTATAGTAGGTCCAAATTTACAACAATCAGCCAGCACCAACAAGTTTGGCTGACAAACTCAATCATCCATTTGTGGAAACTATTAATTAGAATGTAAATAAAGAACACAAAAGCAATCCTTACAGCAGGAAAGCCACCATAATCCCCAGGTTCTTTGATATCCTTGGTGACACAGCTAGTAGCAGCAAGCCGGACCTGCAACTCCTTGTGATTAGATATCTTGTTCTCAACCGAGTATTCTTATCCTACAGTCGATAGAAGCATGGTAATCCTACATATGTGTGATCGAAGCCATGTGCATTCTATATGAACAAATAGTATAAGCATGCACATGCAAACATTCAAGCATGCATGCACAAGCAAAAAATGAAAATTTCATGGTTATATGAATTCGCTTCAGACAAGTGCAGAAAAGAGAGTAAGAAATTAAGTAGACCTCCTTAAAAATTTTTACAACACCTATGTTGTAGTTAATCTAAGGGTTTGGATTTGATTTCAAACCCTTTAAAATCAAATCCAAACCTTTAGATTAACTACAGCATAGGTGCTGTAAAATTTTTTTTACAGCACCTAAGCCATATCCTAATTTCTCAAGCCTGATCAGAACCATGCTTTTAAGATTGGAAAAGAAAAGAAGTTTATGCGGCGATTTTAAACCTTCTGATAATAAACAGAAAGTATATAATGCAAGTAATATCTCTAAAACTCTATGATGAAACATTAAACTGACATCATAGAGGAAAAACATGAAAAAGAAAGCAAAATATATTGAATAAAAAATCAATAAATTTGAAGCTAAAAATTAAAGATTTCATGCTCCATGGCAATCTACATCTGCCTCATACAAAAATAAAATAAAATTACTTCTCTTTCTCCATAATCAAGCAATCATCGCATATTTAATTAAGGTTAAATACCCCAGAGTACCTGAGTTTTACGTGTTTTTAAATTTAGTACCTCAGTTTCATTTCGTATCACAGGTAGTACCTGAATTTGGAAGAAAAAGCCCTAGGTAGTACTTGTCAGATTTCTCGTGGGAATTTCAACTTCTCGCCACGTGTCAACCGCTGCGGTTGACACGTGGCACCACATAAAAAAAATTAAAATTAAAAATTAAAAAATGATTAAAATTAAAAAAAAGAAAAAAAAAAAGAGGGGTGGCTGAGCCACCCCTTGGCCGGTCTGGGGTGGCCGAACGGCCGGACTGGGGGCGGCCGAACCACCCCCGTGGCCCTAGGGGGTGGTTCGGCCACCACCTAGGGCCAAAACCCTTAAAATTTTTTTTTTTTTTTTTTTCAACTGTGGGGTGGCCGAACCACCCCCTATGGGGTGGTTCGGCCACCCCAGACCGGCCAAGGGGGTGGCTGGGCCACCTCCTTGGCCAAAATGGGGGTGGTCAGTCACCCCTCTTTTTTTTTTTTCTTTTTTTTTTTAATTTTTTTAAATTTTCAATTTTTTTTTTTTTTTTGGTGCCACGTGTCAACCTCGGCGGTTGACACGTGGCGAGAAGTTGAAATTTGGACGAGAAATCTGACAGGTACTACCTAGGGCTTTTTTCTTCCAAATTCAGGTACTACCTGTGATACGAAATGAAACTGAGGTACTAAATTTAAAAACACGTAAAACTCAAGTACCTCTGGGGTATTTAACCCTTTAATTAATGTCTTTAGTTGGCCAACAAGATTTTAAATAATGCCTCAAAAGCTAAATTCTCTATGGAGAAACACAAATCTTTATGCAACATACGAAATCAATTAACAAAACCTTGTTCCAATGGTGCATCATGCTGCTAATTATACCACAAACGATCTCTTGAAGCAAAAAAAAGCCATGCAAAAGAGACGGCAATTCAAACTGACAGTTCCAACACAAAAGCAGAGTAAAGAAAAGTAAATACAAGATTGTTGGGCTTTCCAATGAAATCAGAAGTGAAAATAGTCTATAAAGCTCTCTCACAAGAGATGGCTAAATTACACTATAACTGGACAGCCTTCTTGTTATTACCAAATTAATACCTTTGACACAATGGAAACATGATCCCGAACTGCTACCCTTCCCCCCAAAGTTACATAGTCTCCTATCCTGAAAAGAACATACAAGGCAAAGTTGTAACTCTTCACCAAGTACTTATAAAGGGAAAGTTGGATAAAGTTGAATCTAAACTTCATAAGAAAAATAAAGAATTGAAAAAAACTGATCAGAAGTAACATACGTCACTGAACCTGCAATCCCAACTTGTCCACAAAGCATGCAACTTCTCCCAATAACTACATTATGACCAATCTGCAAAGCCAACCAGACTGATCACAAGTTTAGAATAATTTGACTACCAATCAAGAAAGAAATACCCAACCTGAACTAAATTATCTATCTTTGAATGATCCCCAATAACTGTATCTCTCCAACTGCATAAATAAAAAGATGGTATAATTAACACTCCCGCTTGGACAGCTTCAAGTGCAAACTGATTTAGAAAATATGAAAATACAGTGAAAAAAAAGAAAACGAAAAAAAAAAAAAAAAAAACTTATAAAGATGTGCAACACTTCTCACCTCCCCCTGTCAATGCATGTATTTGCACCAATCTCCACATGGTTCCCAATCATAGCATTCAGCAACTGAGGAAAAAATCAAGATATCTAATTTAGGGTAGTCTATTGCTGATCCAAAACAGAACAATGATGCCAAAGAAGACAACATAAAGTTGACTTTGAGTCAAAAACTATAACATCACCAACTTGAGGTTTCTTCAACATGTTCCCTTTCTCATCCACGAAAAACCCAAATCCTGTATGTAAACAATGTGGCAACTAATATCAGAACACACCAACAGATTTATTGTAAAAACCACATTTTCGGTTGCAAATAGTATTCAATTACCACAATAAGTAACACCTATGCTGAAGGGAGTGGAAAGTGAAGGAAAAAAATATTGGTATGTTGAAAGTTCAAAGCCCATATTAACACTGAAGATTAAGGTGTAAAATCTAGGAGCATATGCAGTAAGAGCTGATTAACAGACCAGCAACTAACAGAACAAATAAAAATTTAATCTGTAGACTACAATGTGTATCAGTAACAACATGTATCAGGCTACATTGATAAATATGAAACCCATGTATTAAAAGTAACTAACTTGATCTGTATCAGTATCCGTAATAAGCAAGGAGACAAGTATCAGCTAATAAACAAGATTCCCATGATATTGATCCCTAAATAACTTTAGTGTCCATTACAATAAAATCCTATTTATGCAAGTACCCTTACACTTGTCACTTGCAATAAACAAATCAGGCTCATCATTATCAAGCCTTACCATCTTGACCAATGCAAACTCCACTGTGGATTAAACATGAATTACCGATAGCGCAATTACTGAGTGCAACATTGTACCTGGCAAAATACAGTAGTTTTGGCAAAATCATATTAGTATAACTGTAAAATGGTATATGAACGTTAACCTGTATGGATGTATGCATGCCACAATCCCACAGGTCTGTATGCTCTTGCATTCACACATACACACACCCAAAAAGTGATGAATAACAATGATCAGGCGCTCAAGATTGCCAATAACAAGCCTAATACATAAGCTACCAGTCAACCATCAATTAACAGTCACCATTCATTCCCAATACAAAACAAATTATTCTGTCACAATTCCATGAGCTTTCAATTGGTGAATCCTAGATAGACTACACCTGGGCAGTCTATGGCCAGGCAAAATGTCACTTATTAGAAAAAGTTTTATCTTGTAAGCAAGGGAAAAAGAAAAAGGAGAGAGACGGAAAAAAATCCTAGTTCCAGCATAATCACATCAATTGGTTAATTTGCAACATCTTCAATTTGTACATGTGTAAGACCAATTCTAGATTTATTTTCCAATATTTTGTGCCAAAAAATGAATAAATGACAAAAAAGAACTTGATGAAGAAAAAAGAAAAAAGTACAAGTAGTATGTTGCTTAATATTTCCAGAGCGCAATATAAAGAATTAAACATGTTAAAATGTTTTGCTAGAAATATTTATTGAAAATGACGCCCCACGTACAGGAACTTTTCATAATATTCAAAATGGCATTGCTGTTAAGGAACTTAGCCTTAATGAACAAACATAATCCATTTAATTAAGCACAAGAAAAGAGGCGACGGAATTACTGGTCAGAACCTTTTTCTCTGTTAGTCCCAAGTGCATTCCTATGTAATATATTATTCAAGGAATGTTTCTGGACTAAACATATTATTGCAAAAAGGCTTTAGTGGAACTGCATACAGAAATAACCAGATATAATAGAGCACTGTAACATTAAGTTGAAACAATAACACTCTACATAGTTGTGAATATTGCTATTGCTGTGAAGGAAAGAAATTTCACCCTATTTTTGTCAATTGGCCGATTAGCACAGAAGGTCCAACAACAGTTCCTGATCCAATATGAACATATGCACAAACAACGGATTTTGGATGAACTACCGCACCGGTCTCTATGAGCGCTGTTGGGTCAATGGAAGCTGACTTGTGGAAAATCCCACCTCCATTATGCCATCTCTGAAATTCTATGGGGCTTAGTCCAGCACCATCCTCTAATCTTGAAATTCAAGGCAGGTGGCAAATGCCAGTTAATGCATGATTGAAGTGAAACAATATGACCTTAAATAGCTCATGCTTTTAAAAAAAAATGCTAAGCCCAAAAAGACATCTAAGATTCTAAATGGACAGTTAACAACCAACTGAAATAATACAAACGCAAATCAGCTTCACGACTCATGTTGGAAATGCATCAAAGTCTTCACATGTCTAATGAAATTCAGTAAAAACTATCATCATTCATAAATACACCTCAAGCTAATTATTTCATTACATACATTTACATTTACTGGGGAGGTTTCTAACACAACAGTATAAATGTGGGTGGGCAGTACCTACCATCTAATACTAATTGTATAGCATGCCGATTAGTACCATGCACACAGCAATATTAGACTACGTGCTCAATGTTTTCGTACAATTCTAAGCTCACTTTTCCCCAAGTCTTTCACCTTTATTTTCTCCCAGTACAAAAAGTTATACAAAATTACCTCTACATTCTAAGTTCTATGATTCTATCAATGCAAACGCTTATCACGCATGTATAACATGGTATTGAATGCCATGAACTGTTCTGTAACTGGGTCTACTTTCACCGGCATTTTCACAAACAGTACTACTACAAAGAACTTCAACCTCCATTAGTTCACATGACTCACCAGACGTATCAAAGGAAGCACTAGACCCAGTTTGGCCAGCGCCCACGGAGAAATCCCGAAGACTACTACCAATCCCAGGAGATAAATCACGATGGCCTTGTATATACGCCTTGTGCTTCTTAGACATGAGGTAAGAAAGTGAAGTGGAGGAGCCCAAGTTGGCTAATTTTCTCGCAGTGATTGCCATGGCCGAGGGAGAGAGAGAGACAGAGAACAATGGCTAATATGTTAGGCTTTCCAAGGATTTGAAAAACAGTTTCGGCTTGGCAAATGGCAATGAAAGTGCCACAGAGTGTCTGATTCTGAAGCTGTATAGCTCGCTTTAGGACAAAGAGGCACTCCCGTAATCCTGTTATTCCGACATCGGTGATAAGGGCATTATGGTCACACAGATAATAATCTATTAGATGGGCTTGTACCGGGCCTGGGTCGTGAAGCTTGGTCAGCCTGTGTGATATATTTATGGGCTCGAATCAGAAGCCCATATCCTATTCTGAGGTAAATCCCAAGCACCTTCCTCGAAACTCTACAGGTCCTACCAATCTTTTAATAATTGAAAACTTTCCTTTGACTGCCATATCACATCCCGGAAGCTACATCATACAAATACAGTAGAATAAGCCAATATACAAGACCCCTATTTTGGATAGAATTGTGGTCCCAACATTGCAAAAGTCAATAATTATTTTTTACAAAAGTTGAATCTTCTACCAACGTGGGTGACTTGATTTTGGCCTTGGAACTGTTCAAAGAAATTACCCTTTTGATTGAATTATTAAAAGACTCCAAGAATGGATTTTCTCTCTCATAGCCTAAGGTAGAGCAGAAACAGAAACTCCTTCAGCTACCATATTGAGAGATTTGGCTATTATCATAGTATACAAGCCCTCAGAAAGTAAATATGATTCATTCCCATATTGTTCCAAAAGTACTTACTCGTCCGTTTATGGCATTTCTGCTTTATGTTTTCCTCCCCCTCCTCTGCAATCTGGCCTATGCCGACCCTCCCTATAAAATTTGTTCAAACACTAGTAACTATGCAGGTAATATGAAATTATTTCAGGACAATCTCCAAGATGTCCTCTCTTCTTTATCCTCGAATGCTTCTGTTTCCAAATTCTATAATACCTCCAAAGGAAATTACCCAGATGAAGTTTATAGTCTTTACATGTGCCTCGACTATGTGACAAGTGAAACCTGCCTGAAATGCATAAAAACCGCTACAGAAGACATTTTGAACCTCTGTCCAAACACAACAGAAGCAGTTGTCTGGGAGGAGGTATGCCAGTTGCGCTTCTCCAACAAAAATTTCTTTGGCCAATTGAATGTCAGAGGAAACGTTCTTAACCTGGATAACAAGCAGAACATTTCGGAACCAGAACAATTCAAATCTGTTGTGAAGGAGACGTTGAATAATCTTACTAAGAGGGCAGCTTTCAATCTTTCAGCTCACATGTATGCTACTGGGGAAGCACCCTTTCAAGATGAGACAATATATGCTCTAGTACAGTGCACCAGAGACTTATCCGCTGATCGGTGTAATTCATGCCTTCAGAGGGCCATAACAGATGTTTTAACTTGCTGCTATTTATCAGTTGGTGCAAGACTTCCTAGTCGTAGTTGCTACTTGAGGTATGAGCTATATAACTTTTATAACGCATCTGAAGCTCCCAGATCCACTACTGCGCAAGGGGAAAGTAAGTATTTTGTCAACAACACTACTCTCGAACACAAATTACTTGTATTATAGTATTCAATGATTGCTTTCAAATGCAGGCAGTGGAGGGAAAACATGGATAATGGTAATTCTTGCAGTTGTATCAGCATGCTTGGCGATAGTACTACTCGGTTCATTTATCTTTTGCCTTGTGACGAGAAAAAAGGCTAAAAAATGTAAAGACGCCTGTCAGTAAGTTTGCTTTACAATTTTGTACTTCTGTTTTCACTGTTGAGACTAGCTACCATTCTTTTCGGTTCAGGTAAGAGAGAAATTGTTAGTCAACAAGCAAATATTTGTGATCATTATATCTCAAACTTCCATCACACCAATTTTCAAGGAAGATATGATCCGAACGCTCAAAAATCCCCCCGTATTGATTTGGCATCTATACTAGCAGCTACCAACAACTTCTCTGATTCAAATAAGCTTGGGCAAGGTGGTTTTGGCCCAGTTTTCAAGGTGACAACGGAAAATAGGCTATTCCTATTTTCTAATTCAGTCTAGAACACGAAAAAGTCTTAATTCGCCTTTCTTATGTTAGTCAGGAAAATCATATGAACTTTTACAGGGTATACTCAATGATCGAAAGGAAGTAGCAATTAAGAGGCTCTCTTACTGTTCGGAGCAGGGTTCAGAGGAATTCACAAATGAGGTTCTACTCATAATGAAGCTTCGACACAAAAATCTAGTCAGGCTACTGGGGTTTTGCACCGAACAAGAAGAAAAGCTTATTGTTTATGAATTCATGCCCAACAGCAGCCTGGATGTCTTTCTCTTTGGTTTGTTAATTTCTTCCCCACTCTTTATGTTGTTTTAGTGGCCACTCGAATCAACTTTGTAAACATTCAGACATAGAACAATGAATTGAACTACTTTCAACTTTTAATGGCTAGATCCAAGGAGACGTGCACAACTCAATTGGACCAAACGACTTAATATAATCAGTGGAATTGCAAGGGGAATTCTTTATCTTCACGAGGATTCTCGACTTAGAATCATTCATAGAGACCTAAAACCTAGTAATGTATTGTTGGACTACGACATGAATCCTAAGATCTCAGACTTTGGAATGGCAAGGATCTTTACAGGAAGCGAAGGTGAAACAAATACTGCTAAAATAGTTGGAACATAGTAAGTATGTGTAAGATTAGTTTGCCTTTAGTTATTTAATTGTGTATGTGTTAACTTCTTTTTATTTTTGTTTTAATATGCTTTAAATAGTGGATACATGGCCCCAGAGTATGCAATGGAAGGATTATATTCCATTAAGTCTGATGTTTTTGGCTTTGGAGTACTCTTGCTTGAGATCATAACTGGGAAAAGAAATACCGGCTTCCATCGGTCAAACCCTGCTCCAAGCCTCCAAGCATATGTAAGATTTTTTGGCTAAAGTCGATCTAGTCTATATTTCTACAATTGATATTGGGTAAGGGGTGATAATTTGTGTTCGCGGGTTGTATTGAGATGTGGGTATCAGAGTTTATAAATCAAACATTATCCAACCTATTCAATTAAACAAGTCAGACCCTTCAAACCTAATCCGTTAATTTTGTTTTGGATCATCTTGAGTTTACAAATTTTATAAAAAATTGTCGGCACTATATATTACTGAAGTAAAAAATTGGCTAAAGACATTAAATAATGGTGCAGGCATGGCAATTATGGAATGAAGGGAAGGCGCTGGAGTTGATGGATCCTTTATTGATTGACTCCTGCTGTCGAGATGAATTTCTAAGATACATTCATATTGGATTGTTGTGTGTTCAAGAAGATGCAAATGATAGACCAACCATGTCATCTGTGGTAGTGATGTTGAAAAATGAAACGGTAACTCTTTGCCAGCCTCAACGAGCTGCCTTTTTTATGGGGAGATTCACTTATCACTATGAAATAGGTTCTCATGACTCTGTCAATGGCTTATCGATTTCCAATATTGGGCCTCGGTGATGGAACGTACCCATAAGCGGATTTGAAACTTCGGCGATGCCTTATTTTCTTTTGTGTGCAGTACAACAATAGATTATTGAAATTTGTATTTGCTTGTATTTGACCTCTATAATATAAGTTATTTGCACATATATGTAATATTTAATTTGGTCAAAGAAAACGATTTCAAAGTTTGTGTTCACCTTGAATTCCAAGGAAAAAAACTATTGTATTCCTACTTCCTATTTAATTGTCAAGTTTAGTATATCATTAATTAACTTAAAACACGCCTTAGATTTTAATTTTCAATAAAGATTCCCACAAAAGACAGGTGTGAGCTCACTTGCATGCTTTGGGCAGCACCTATCCTTTATGTGAAGTTATATAGTATAATTCCGAATAATGCTATATATTCATCTTCCATGCTACTACGCTCTAATGTACCATTGTACTCCGTCTTTATTAGAAAATCTCAAAATAATATATAAAGGTAAAATGAAATATGAGTATTTAGAATATTCAATCCAATAATTATTTAAAGGAGAATCTGTATGATATAAAATCTCGAACATATTTAATTGAAAATGCCAAGATCACATCACTCTTAAATAGCACTTGGTCAATACTAATGACTTTATTCACCTTCATTAAATAGCACTTGGTCATATGTCATTCTAGTCATAAGTCATGACAAACATCTTAAAGTCCATGTACTAAAGACTTTCAATTCATTTATCGTACTTGACCCAAAATAGTGTCGAATGAGAAAATTCATTTTAGTCATGACAAACATCTTTGATTAAAAGTCCATGTACTACTATGGTTAGGTGAATAACTTTAAAGTATTTGGAGTAATTAAACAAATACATTAACAGAAGATCATATCTCATTCAGATTCTAGTGAGTGGAAAAGATAGCCCAATTGTTCAAGTGTGAACAAACTGCATCTTATGACCCCATAATTTGTTGTGTTATAAGCATAATGGCATGGTTACCTTTGGTTGTATTGGTGTTGGTTAATGGTGGAGGAGGAGATACTGGTGGTGCTAGTGGCCGGAGATGATGGGGGTGATGCAGCTGCTGTCCAGTTAGAGAACTGGTAGATCTCAAACCTGAGATTACATGCAGCTGGGACCAATGACTCTCCCACCTTCCTTATTATCGCAACAGCCTGGAATACGTTGAATAGCGTCAACTAAGCAACTGTTGCAATCAAGCTCAGACAAATCAGGTGTCCACTGCACAAGTGCATATAATGTTTTAAATTCTGGTGCCGTTGCGTTTCCTGTTGCAAACTTAATTACCAAGAGAACCACCTGCTACAGCTTGACTTCGTAGGTTTTCCAACAAGGTCCTAAGATCATCTTTGAATTGATCCACGTAATTGGCCAACGACGCGTTGTTTTGGTTCCATGTATAGAAAATTTGACTAGTTTCCCTAACGTCCAAAATGGAGCGATTTGAGTATCGTAAAATGCAGTCGATCGCCTAACCATCCAATTGTCTCCTTCTGATTGGGGCAGTGCTTCTTGAGAAGAGACGTAGTTATATTGAGGCAACCACGGCAGTCATCCAGGTTAACATGTACATCTCCTCTGCAAAATCCAATTGCATATACTTTGTCAGAGTTTTGGCCATAAGAGGAATTGTAGAAGCCATAGTCTATTTCGGTGTTGGAATAGAGGGAGCTAGGAGAGGAGGCGATTGAGGTTTCTCTCATAGGTACTGTTGGCGGTGTAGTTTAATTCCCTTATCGTTTAAACAGAAATGATAATGGTAGTCTGGGATGTGCGCTATGCTTGAGCAGTACTGCCAGTGAGTAAGAAAATGAAGACATTTTCCACTTGGACATTTTTTGTATAACAATTTTTCAAATCAATTATTAAATTTGTAAGACTCACGTATGAATCTTTGTGGGTCCTATAAATTTAATAATTAATTTTAAAAAATAATATACAAAAAACATACAAATGATATACAAAAATCATTTCCCAAGAAAATAGCATAGATGAAGAAAAGTAATCTAAAGGAATCCATTGCCATGTGTTATGTGAAATGAGCCTTTTCTTTTTTTCATCTCTATTTTTTCGTATTAGGATTCTCTTCGATTCAAATGAATTATAAAGTATCCAGTTTTTTTATAATGTAGAGATGTTTTTGTTAAAAGAAAAACAAAAAAAAAAAAAAAAAAAAAGTGAAAAAACAAAAGTATTCTTACATTGCAAAGAACTGAATACTCTCCATTGAAATGAACTAGAAATGATCCATTTTTCGAAAGTTGTCAGTAGTCTTTAAAAGCTTGTTGGTGCAATGTCATACTAAAAAGTCCACATAAGCCTTCTCTTACTTTTGAGCCATTCTACACATCCTCCCCCATCCCCCTCTTATCACCCTTTTATAATAAAAAAATTAATTTTTATTAAAAAGTTGTCTCTGATGTCACATCAGAGACAACTTTTTAATAAAAACAATTTTTTTAAGGAAAAGAGGATGATGAAGGGGGATGAGTGGATGATCTTTAGCATTTTCCTTTTAGTATTTGGGCAGGGTTTGACAAAGAACATTACAGAATAGGATAGTACTTCGCACTATTTATTACACTTTTTCATTTTTTTCAACAATAATTCACGTTAAAACATTTTTATTCTTTTTACTTTTTATATCACATCAAAATTTTTTTATTATTATTCGAATAAAAAATTCACTATAATACAAAATATTTTCACTTTTCTATACAAATTCTTTTAACTTTATATCACATCATTATTTTTTATTAATTTTAAAATTAACAACCCCACTACTCTGTTCTGTACCTGTCTTTGCCAAACAAGACCTTGATTTTTGTTTTTCGTGTTTTGACAGAAATGAGACGTTAAAAATATGTTGGTTCTCCCTTCTTTTTCCCGCTCTAAGCCATGGTTCTTCCGGTATCTTGAAGTTTTTTAGATTTGATTTTTTTAAGTTAGATTTACTAACTTCAGGTGGCTTTTTTACTCTTTCCTTCACACCACCAGGTTCCATGGCCTTCCAGCTTCGATCCACTAGTCGTGGCTTCTTCAAAGGACCTCTCCACGCCGGAGCGTGCCCCCCACGGGCTGGAGCGTGTGTCCCACGCCCCGATGTCTGTTCGTGAAGCTACGGCTCTCCACCAGCCTCCTCCGCTTTGACAGACTTCTAACGGTGGTTTGGCCGCCATCGATGATGTATTTTGGATTATGTTACTGCTTTTTATGTTTGTTTGTTTTTGGGTTTCCCTGTTGTTTTCTTTTATTGTTTACCCCTGTATTTGTGTTTTGGGTCCTTGTAACTCAAAACATACCCCCAACCACTTCACTGGTAGCCCCGATTCTTAACATCTATGTCATGAATCTTTTGGCCTGCATCTTCGAAAGCATTACCACCACATACTTTCATTCTTAGTTTTAATTTTTGAATGCCCAGATCTTGTTTGTTGTTTTTTCTTGCTGTAATTTTTGTTGATGTACCTTTAAAAAAAAAAAAAAAAACTTTATATCATATTAATAATTTTTTTATTACTATTTAAATAAAAAAATTCACTACAATACAACACTTTTTTTACTTTTTCATACAATTTTTTTTATTTTTATTTTTATATCATATCTGTCACTTTTTCCTACAAACGCCAACTCACACTCTCTTACCCAAAAAGGCCAAAGGGGTTTCGCATGCACTGAATAATGAAAGCTAGAGCTTGTTTGGTTGCTTATTTTGGAAACAGGTTTCTGTTTCCAGAACAAGCAAAACCGGTTTTGTCACTGTAGCAGTGTGTTTGGTTAGCTGTTTTGAAACATGAAATGGATGAAAACGAAAACAGCTAAAACACGAAATCAAAGAACAACTTGAACCTGTTTTCGAAAACAGATTTCATGTTTTTAGCTACGGTCATAAAAAAGAAAAAAAAAAAAAAAAAAAATTGCACCGTTGGTCCACGTGGTATTCCATAATTATTTTTCACTCCCTATGGTTTAAAAAGTTGATGAGAGATCCCTGTGGTATGCAATAATTACAAATCGATCCCTGACGTCAAATTCTGTTAAATTTTTAACAGATTCCGTCTAATGCCACATTAGCGCCACATGTCGTCATCTTATTGGTGACACGTGGCGCTGAAATGTCTAATCTTAATAAAAAAATAAAAATTTATTAAAAAATAAATAAAAATACTTATTTTTTTAAAAAAAATTAAAATTAAAAAAAAAAAACAAAAAATGGGAAAGGGGGTGGCCCAGCCACCCCCAAAGGGGTGGCCATCGGGCCACCCTTAGAAGATCTAGGGGTGGCCAGAAGGCCACCCCCAACGGCCTGGGGGTGGCCGCGCGCCACCCCCTTTCCCATTTTTGTTTTTTGAATTTTAATTTTTTTAAAAAAATAAGTATTTTTATTTATTTTTTAATAAATTTTTATTTTTTTTATTAAGATGGACACGTGTCGCCAATAAGACGGCAACACGTGTCGCTGACGTGTAGGGCTAACAGATTCCGTCAAAATTGTAGACGGAAAATCGACCCAGAGAGTAAAAACGTAATTATTGCATATCATAGGGATCTTTCATGAACTTTTTAAACCATAGGGAGTGAAAAATAATTATGGCATACCACAGGGACTAACGGTGCAATTTTTCCTAAAAAAAAAAAAACACGGAGAAAACAAGTGAAATCGTTTTCTTTTTAAGTGCACAATATTCCTATAATGCATCAGGTTGGAGGACAAGCCACGTCCAGTTGATTGAGTCAGAAGTGGTGACTCAATCAACAATTTTTAAATACCTATTAATGACGACTTTCAATTCATTTATCGTACTTGACCCAAAATAGTGTCCAATGAAAAAATTCATTTAATTAAATAGCAATTGGTCATGTGTCATTCTAGTCATAAGAGCACTAGTAGCAGGTGCCCTATAAGTGGTTCTGTTATCTAAAATAGGAAAAATTTGAAAAAAAAGTTACAAAATACAGGTCACAGCAGTCTCCTTATTATCCATGGACTTGCTTGGGTAGCTACAGTGCTACCCAACACATTTTTTTAATGAAATAAAAGAACACGTCTCTATCCTCTCTCCTTCACGCCCTTGTCCTCGTACATCTGTGTTTCCTGTTCTTCTCCTTCACGCCCTTGTAGACCATTTCTACAGAATTTCTCCCTCTTCTCCAAGGATATACGAGAGAAGTTGTGAATGAATGACCATTTCTCATAAAAACAAAGAAATCCACAGAGCAACAAGCCAACAAGATATCCAACCCAGGACTGTAAAAGCGTATTTCTAGAGCGAGAAAGTAAGAGAGAGGGATTGGTACCAATGGTGGCTGGGAAGGTGAGAATGGCAATGGGGCTGTAAAATTCGCCGGTGCATTTGAAGCAGGAAACGCCGCCTCCAAAACCACCGTTGCCGTAGCCGAGCTCAATCAAGGTACCCCAGAAAGGCGGTGGTCTCGCATCCATTCGGCGTGTACTTCCCACGCTCCTCCGCACAAGTCCAGCCCCGCCCGCTCGACGTCACGAAGCTGCTTCGTCTGGTGGAAGAGCTCCGCGAGACAGAGTCGATGTTGAAGATCGAGCGAGCTGCAAAGCAAATCGACGGCTTGGAGGTGGAGAACTAGAGTTTGAGAACGGATGGAGGAGATGAAGGAGAAGACGGGAGAGAAAGAGAGAGAAGAAAATAAATGAATAAAAAAAAAAAATTAAAAATATTATTTTAATATATAGGGAAAGATAAAGAGAAGCTGTTGTGAAGTGTTTTTGTATAGGGAAAGAAAAAGTGGTTTGGTTCCCTAAATTTTTTCTAAATTAGAGAAAATGGTTGGAAAGCTGCTGCTAGTGCTCTAAATCATGACAAACATCTTTGCATGATTAGAAGTCCCATTTACTATGAAGTCCATTTACTATGATTATGTGACATTATATATACTCGATACAGACTTTCAATTCATTCATCCTACTTGACCCAATATAGTGTTCAATGAGAAAATTCATTGGACACTATTACAAAGCTTTGCATTGTGAATGGGTTTCATCCAAGAGTGATTTTTTCGTGGTTGGTTTCGTCCGAGCGTGATTTTTCAGCAGCAACGGAGCTAATGTACCGTAGAGAAAAGCTCATTGCACAACAGGTTGTGAACAAGGGATCAGTCTCCAATTTTTAACCACGAGCTTCTTCTGCAATGCACGGTGATTTTTCACTATTACTTATAATGATCTACTATTACATACGAAAGCTTTGTACTGTTGTCGATGGTGATTTTTCGTTTGACTTGAGGGTTTTTGTCTCATTAAGGAAATCGTCTGAGTCATCTGAACCCCAAAACAAGTCGGAGAGTGAAAAATGTGATCAGCCGAAAAGAAGTCTTGATGCTGACTGGGGCTCACCTGTTTTAGACCGAGGAAATCAAGCCTTCACGCAACATAAGCTCGGTCATATGACTCAACTCTCAGCCAATTAAAGAGCCATTTGTTTAGACAACATATATCAACTATCAATGATTCAATTATTGTACTCCTGAAAAAGAAAAGAAATCGAAAATAATGTTGGAAATGGGCTCAAGCAACAGTAGTATGTTACAATTAGTGAATTCGATAATGTTGGTCGATTATTTGACTCTTATCTTGGTGAACGCCATTGGCTATTCAATAAAGAAGAAGAAAATTAATGATAGCACTGGGGGCTTTGGTTATTCTGTAAATTTATGATAGCACTGGGGGCTTTGGTTAGTCAACTCAAGAAACTACAGGTCACTTTGGTCCTAAATCTTTTTCAGCCAGTATCCAGCTACATCGCGGAAGTTTCTGTGCAATGTTCAGCAGTTTAACGTGGCACAAGTTTGAAGATAAATCTGGTTGTCGAAGGATGAAATGTTCCGACAGTTCAGCTGAAGCAATCACCCACTGTACTACAATATTTGGAAGATGGAAAAAGATTTACTTTCAGCTATGGTTTTCTTAATTATACCTCTTTTAACGCGCCCTATCCTTGCCAGTCGAGATCCTGTCTTTACCTTTTGCAACCCAGATTACGGAAATTACACACTCAACAGACCATTTGAAAAAAATCTCAAGCTCCTTCTTGAGTCATTTCCCACCAATACTTCGGTAACAGGTTTCTACGACAGCAACTCTACCGGGGAGGGCCAAAGAATCTACGGTCAAGCACTTTGTAGAGGGGATGTCAACTCGACAGTTTGCCGGGAATGCATAGAGACTGCAAGCAAGGAAATCTTGAAGCAGTGCAAAAGTGAAGATGCAACAATTTGGTTTGAACTCTGTCAAGTTCGCTACTCGCAGAGTTCCTTCTCCTTGTGGGATTATACTGGAAAGTATCCAGAGCAGAATCATCTGGAGAAAACTCTATCAAATCCAGTTCATTTTGATCAAGTGTTAACGTTCTTAATGAATAACATCTCAAGCGAGGCTGCGTTTGATCCTTTGAAACCCATGTTTGCAACTGGGGAAATTAAATTTTCGAAGAAGGAAACAATTTATGGTCTTGTACAATGTACTAGGGACATCCCTAATACTTCCTGTTCTAGTTGTCTGGTGTCTGCCTTGGGGGATCTTCATAGATGCTGCGATTCACGCGAAGGTGGAATTATTGTTAGTAAGCTTTGTAATATGAGGTTTGAGCTATACCAATTCTACAACGCCTCAAGTGTGCTCTTAACCTACCCAAGTTCCAAAGGTAAGGACATCAGAATTTTGATTGATTCTCTGTCAATGCATTATATAATACTTCAAGACAAATTAAAACAAAAGGAAAGAAAAGAAGAAACCCAATTCTGGAATTCAAAACAGTGGTCTTGGTGAATCGAAATTGAAGGTGGTTCTTCTTATCGAAATTAAAGCAGGGCCTAAATTGAAGACTTGGATGGTTGTGGTGGTTACGTGTATCCCAATATCGGTTCTAGCAGTTCTTGTTGGGTCTTTTGCTGCTTATCATGGGAGGAAGAAGAGAACACAAAGAGGTGAATTTATCAAAATGGCTAAGTGTTAACCATCATAATTTTTCTTTTTTTAAAGAATTACTAACAACCAGGTTTCACGTTTATTTGCAGATCTAGATGAAGAGAAAAGCCAGAACACACTATTACATGAGCTAACAAGCGCCACTAGAGTTGCCATTACACAAGACGGTGAATTGGTGAGTGCTGAAGAACTGTCCTTCATGGATCTATCGACTATAGTGGCAGCTACAGACGACTTTTCAGATTCAAATAAGCTCGGAAAAGGTGGCTTCGGCACTGTCTACAAGGTAACAACAACTTTTCTGTTTCCCTGTGGCCAAATTGTTGCTTCATAGATATATATGGGCCTGAATTTATGCATGATTCTGGATATTCATCTCAGGGTGTGCTGCCAGATGGTAAGGAAGTAGCAGTCAAAAGGCTTTCAAGGAAGTCATGGCAAGGCTTTGAGGAACTTAAAAACGAGGTCATACTTATTGCAAAACTTCAACACCGAAACCTTGTGAAGCTCTTGGGATGTGGCATACAGGGAGAGGAAAAGCTGCTTGTCTACGAATACATGCCCAATAGAAGCCTTGACTTTTTTATCTTTGGTTTGTTCCTTCCACCCTTCTTCTTAGTAACTTTTTAATCCCCTCAAACTTTTGAAATGGTTAGTGATTTAATTAATATGCAATCAGAATAAAGATTTGAATTCAAACATTTTTTCTATTATTTACAGATTCAGAAAAACGCACTCAACTTGACTGGAAGACATGCTATAACATCATAACTGGTATTGCTAGAGGACTTCTTTACCTTCACGAGGACTCCCATCTTAAAATCATTCATCGAGATCTAAAGCCTTCTAATGTGTTGTTGGACCATGAAATGGTCGCCAAAATTTCAGATTTTGGCATGGCAAGGATCTTTGGTGAAAATCAATACTCGGCTAACACTCGAAGAGTTGTCGGAACATAGTGAGTCTGCTTCTTTTCTTTCTTGTTTTTTTTTTTTTTTTTTTTTTTCCCTAGTTTTGTTTTTTAAATGAAATTAGAAAGAAAAAAAAAAAAACAACGTGGTAATTAATGCTATATATGCTCCAAACAGTGGATACATGGCTCCTGAATATGCAATGGAGGGACTATTTTCTATAAAGTCCGATATCTTCAGCTTTGGCGTGATATTACTTGAGATTATTAGCGGGAAGAAAAATAGTGGCTTCTATCTCACCAAGCATGCGCAGACACTCCTTGCATATGTATGTTTCTTTTGTCTACTATATATATATATATATATATATATTGGGTTGATAAATTGCATGTTTCTGGTTGATCTTGTTTTTAATTAATTAAATGATTAAATTCACTTATTTCTATTGGCTTAAGGTTTGTGAGGAGTGTAATTTAATCTGATGTTAAAGAAGACGTCATAAGTTTGAATCATGACTCTACAATTAAGCTTTTAAAGGATTAATTTTGTTAGGGAGATTTGTATATATATCTTAGAGAGTCATTGAGTTAGCCCATAATATAGCATAAATTGAGACACTACTCAACCACACACATGAGATGGAGTATTATAATAATTAATTATAGGATTAAATTTGTTCAGGAGATTGATATCTTGGTGAATCTTTTAGTGGACCCATACTTGTTGAGACACCACTCAACTCAAAAGCTTAAGTCTATGAGTTTAAGCTCAATTATGCTACATATTAGTCACTTACACTTATAACATCTTTCCAATATGGGACTTAAATCTTTCTACACTCGTAGGTATATACTCAGCAAAATTCACTCATTTATATCGGTTTAAGCTCGTGAACTCACCCACCATTTGCTGAGGAGGTGCTTCGCAAAGTGTATTGTATTTTTACTTTAAATTTGTATTGGCAGGCATGGACACTATGGAATGAAGGAAAAGAACTGGAATTTGTAGACCCTTTGTTGATGGAGTCGTGCCTGGCTACGGAAGTTTTAAAATGCATGCATATCGGGCTTTTATGTGTGCAAGAGGATCCAGCGGATAGACCTACAATCTCATCTGTCCTACTTCACTTGGGAAACGAA
This sequence comes from Alnus rubra, assembly GCA_028654335.1. NCBI lineage: Eukaryota > Viridiplantae > Streptophyta > Magnoliopsida > Fagales > Betulaceae > Alnus > Alnus rubra. The sequence continues at coordinate 20,301 of JAJPGS010000624.1, forward strand.
TCAATATCTCTTCCTCACCCAAAACAACCTGTATTTGTTGTGGCTCGAGTCATTCAGATTGATCAGATTCCCACAACCAATCCTTCTGTAAATCAGCTTACTATCTCCAGTCTTTCACCTCGATGACTACTACTAAGTACTGATCACAAGATTGCCCCCCTTCGTGTTATAATATAGCATGGTAATAAACTGAAATAGTACCATAATTTCTGTAAAATAGGAAATGGGTCATGTTATATTTGATACATGTAGGCAACAAAAGGCTCAAAAGGTTCACATTTTATATGTAAATATCCTTAACAGGCTCTTAGTGTACATGTAACTAATTTATGGCTTAACACCGTAAGTATTTTTATAATCCTCTACTTAATATGAAACTGACTTTATGAAATATTGCAGAAAATAAAAGGAAGTTACACACATTAAACTCTATGACTTAGTGGGCTTGTAAATTGTAAATGATGAATAATTCGTACTATCATGGAACTATATATGAACATTTTCATGTGCCAAAGTGTGGGCCGTTTGACCAAACTTAGCCCATTTGTGAAGTGAAACACCTTCCAAACAAAAACTAGCTAGGGACTCCCCCTTTTCCCATCTGTCTATTTATCATCCAAGCCCACCAAGACTTAATTGGTAACAGGATTGCTTCGGCTTTTATTAGGTCAAAATTATATACAAATCTTTCTTGAGATTTTGAAAATATGTTAGGTGTTAGGGAAATATTCTTGATAGTTAGTAAATTGACTTATTTAATTCATACAAGCCTATTTATATATATTAATTCTAAAAAATTATCTATAGAAGATTAAGGCTAAGGCATATCAAGGAATTTCAGAGTTAGAAAATATCAAATCTCCAGATTTTTGGAATGTACAGATCCCGGGTAGGTTGAGAAGAAATCTCGGAGTCAGGAAATCAGTTCCCACCTGATCCGGAACGGTTGAAATCCTATCTATAAATAGGTACGAACCATCAGGTATTTTTCAGATGAATTTGTATTTACAGACTTGATTTAAATTCTCCTAAAAAGATTGACTTAGGCATTGGAGTGGGTTCGGCTGGCACCCCCGACGAGCTCTTTCGCTAATATTTATTATTTTGCGAGAATGAAGGAAAGACTTTACAAGAGCTTGTGTCACCGAACCGAAAACTGTCTCAACATTAGGGATTTACATCTTAATTTGAAATATAAAATGCTACCCTACGGGGTTTATGCTCCATATAATGGGTACATACTTACTACCACTTCGAAAATTAGATGGTTAATTAGATGAGTAAGAAAATCGGAAAAAGAAACTAAGAATAGCAACATCAGGGGGCAAAGTATCATTTACGAAAATATGAATTTATACGCCGTTTGTTTCGGCATAAATTGATTTCTGAAAAATAATTTCGGCATTTTTCATTGTTTGGTGGGAGAGAAAATAAGAATCAATCAGAAAATAAATTCCGTTTAACAAAAAATGCTTAATAAATTTCGAAAAATAATTGACGCTTATGGACAAAGAAAGTGTAACAATTATTTATAAAGTATATATAAAATTAAAATTATTTTTACTTTATATCACAACAATCACTTCTTATTTTTATTATAAAACAAAACCCCCCACCATAAAATCCTTTACCAAACACACCCGATGTCTTCTCTCTCGGTTTGTGAATTTGCTTACAGGGTTGAAATTTGTCTGGATTATATAAATTATTGAGCGCACTGGTTGTAATGTGTGTGTATGAAGCATGCAAAGACAATTTTTATTTATTTGTTATTTTGCATGAGCTAAGCTTCGATCTTATAGAGTCAATAATAGAAGGCTTTTTGGTAAAATGAAATAGGGCTTTTTTAGAATTGTTGCAAAAAGCTAATTTAATGTGCACTTCCCTTAGCTGCTGCTTAAATGGATTTTCACCTAGAGCATTGGGTCACCTTTCTTTTATCTAAATTAAGAGTAGGGAGAACTTCACTTATAATCTTTTATTATTTTTAAAAAAATGTACTTAAACTTAAAAAAAGTATCAATTTAGGGTATCTATATTTCAACTTTTTTTCAATTTCAACCCTCGGTTACAATTTTCCTTTAAATCTTGTCAAAATTTTCAAAACACCTTTAATTTTATTTTTATTTTTAGGAACAAAAAAAGAAAAAAAATTCCCAAAATTTTGCTAGGATTTAAGTATTGATCAAAATTTAATGGAATATGCCTGAATCTTAGAAAAAAATTGTAATTTTTTTTTTTTAAAAAATAAACACGTGTATTTTAAGAATTTTAATAGAATCTTACGGAAAATTTTTAACGGATGGTTGAAATTGAAAAAAAAATAAAAATGAAAGATAGATACCCTAAATTGACACTTTTTAAAGTTTAGATTTTTTTTTTTTCAAAAAAAAAAAAAATTATCAGTGAAGTTTTCCTTTAAAAGTAAGAAGTATGTGGAAACAAATGTTGGGGAGATAGGGAAGCTAATTTATTTATTTATTTTTTCCTTCATCTTTAAGTTCTTTAGACTTTACTACTTTAGGCATCCCATGTAAGTCCCAGAATTAGGAGCAGGTATTGGTTCGGTAGGCAGTTAAGTCGGTTAAGTCAGTTAATTTGGTCGGTTAACCGAATTTTGTTGGAATGCAGTCGGTGAATTATTTCGATTAAGTCAATTAAGTCAGTTAATAGGCGGTCAGTTAAGCGGTTAATAGGCGGTCAGTTAAGTCGATAAATCGGTTAATAGGCAGTTGGTTAAATCGGTTAACATAAGTAATGAAACGACGTCGTTTTGATTTTTTTTGAGGAAAAAATTAAAAAAAAAAATCAAATGTTTCGTTTTTACTAAAACGACGTCGTTTCGTTTTATATCGGTTTGGTTAATCGGTTGGAAATAAAGACGGTTTGGTTCAGTTCAATTTGGTTACTGAATCGGCTTTTGGAACAAATTTTATACCGACGGCCGAACTGAAATTAGTCGGTAGACGGTTGATGGCGGTTCGGTTCGGTTTAGTAAGCGGTCGGTAAACAGTAGGTGGATAATTTGCCCACCCCTACCCTGAATTGAGCATCCTTTTGTTTTTTGTTTTTTCGTTTTGCCTTCACCAAGAAGGTACGACGTACGTAGCACTAGCACCCCCACGGTTCTCTTGCTTTAATTTTTTATTTTTTTTTCTTTTCAATTTGATAATCAAATATTAAAGTGGCTGAGGTTTTGTTACTGTATAGATAATCCGATAAAGTTTTTGTTAGCTTGCATAAAGAAGCGAAAAGTAATTTAAAGAAAATAGTGCTCTTACATGGACTTGCCAAAATGGGAATCCAATCCCTTTTGATGGAAAACATATTATATGCTGGCTTAAAAACTAAAAAGGTGAAACACATTGTATCCTAAAGCAGCATCTCTTCTCTCTCTCTCTCTCTTTCTCTCTCTCTCTCTCTATATATATAATCCCATGCACAATCATGTTCCATGAACAATTCCTCGAATTAAACTTGCAAAACTTCCCAACATCTCTGATCTCAAAAATTCCTCCGAATCTGAATTTCCTATTCTTCTTGAAACCCCTGAAGAAGCTAAACTTTCTTTGTGTTTATGGTTTCTCCAAGTTGTAATCGTGAATGGATTTCCTAGGTGGTAATATGGCTAATTCTAACTCCAAAGAGTCACATTTACGTCATCACCGACGCCTATATTCCGACCTTAGATGGCCAGAATTCTTCTACATCACTTCATCAAGCCCGAAACACCTCTTCTATTCTCTTGAATCTCCAATTCTCAAACCCCAACAAGAAGATGGGCATCTACTACGTACAACAATATCAACGTAACATTATATTACAGGGATGCTGTCATTGCTTCCAATCACTCCCTGTCGGGGTTCTCCCAATGCTACAAAAACACAATAGTATATCAAGTGCTTGCGACTGCTGATCACCGACAGTTACGGAAACATCAGAAATGAGTTACAAACGCAACAACTTGGTTGAAGGTTTCCATGGAAAATGTTGTCAAATATAAGATATTCAGTCACACGACAAAGCATCACCGGATATTAAAGAAGCTCATGTGCCAGTTGGTTCAGACGAGAAGATTTGAGAGAAGAATATAAAGCTGTCATAGAACAAGTTAAGCAGTACTGCAGTAACGCTTGATAATGATCACTTTTTCGGAACTCATTCAAAAAAAAGTGATGTTGGTTGGCAAAAAGGATTAATTGATTACAATTAATCAATTTTTAGGTAGAGAATATTTCTATATTGACCTAATAAAGAAGGACTTTTATACAACTCACATATAAAAATGACATGTGTCATTTAAACATTTGAGAAGCACATGTTTTTCTATTAATGTTATTAAAATAGCATGTGAAAAACACATTCTATTAAAACAAAATGTGTTTTTCAAATGTCAATATTATATGTGGGTTGTATAAAATTTCCTACAAACCAGCTCGTAGAAAAATTTTGTCCAATAAAGAATATGTGAAAATTATATTATATATTATATTTTTCATATATTCTAACAATTAGATTGAATGTTAATAGTTTGTAAGTCTATATAAAGATTGTTTGATTTCAGTTAAAAAAATCAGCGAAGTTTATTTCTAAACGTGAGGTTGAAAGAGGGGTCCAAATTCTCTCGAAGAAGCTTCCCAATTTGTCCCATTGCGAATTATTTTCCTTACAAGGGCTACAAAAAATTTAAGGTTTGTTTTGGGGAACTCAAACTTGATTTTCTTTTGTTCTTTTTCCTTGTAGTACAATTTTTCCTTCTTGTACGTTCTCTACTTTGTTCAGCCGGGTTGGCATCTCTGCAAGCAGAGAGCTAGCCTAGCTACAAGCAAAGCAGATATGATGCACGGATTAAAGCTTTATATCAACAAAGCCTTTTCTCCCACTTGAGATTGAAAATTTCAGGTCTATTCTCACCATTTTCTTCTGATCACACTTCCTATGATGTCAGACCCGTAACATGTATTTCTTGGTATCTCTTAACTCGTGAGCTTTCATAAAGACCATTTTGAGCTCCATTTGTTTCATTGTAAATCTTTTCTCCCTTTTTTCACTGTTTGATACGATCAAAAATCTTAATCAAACCGAGAAATATTTTCTATTTGTCGGACTCTGATCCGTGGGTATGGTTGGAGGATTAATATAATAAGAATCATAGTCAGGGCAGTAGCTGATTTGCATTCTTATCATTATCTTTATCTTATTATGTTTAGCTTAATATTATCGCATTCAGTAATTGGGTAGTGCTATCATTATTATCAGTGTAAATAGTATCGTTATCGCGATGGTAGTACATTAGGTTTCTATTAGTTTTCCAATAAGATGAAGGGAGATGGCAATGAGAGAGTCATTAAGAAATATTGTTTAATCACCTTGTGTACAGGGATTCCTACCTTAAAATGGAACATTTATCTATCATAATTCCCTTTTTTCCATTTTGATTCATCCATTTGTGGAAACTATTGATTAGAATGTAAATAAAGAACACAAATGCAATCCTTACAGCAGGAAAGCCACCATAATCCCCAGGTTCTTTGATATCCTTGGTGACACAGATAGTAGCAGCAAGCTGGACCTGCAACTCCTAGTGATTAGATATTTGGTTCTCAACGCAGTATTCTTACGCTATAGTTGATAGAAGCACGGTAATCCTACATATGTGTGATCGAAGCCATGTGCATTCTATATGAACAAATAGTATAAGCATGCACAGGCAAAAAATGAAAATTTCATGGTTATATGAATTCACTTCAGACAAGTGCAGAAAATAGAGTAAGAAATTAGGTAAACATCCTTCAAAAATTTACAGCACCTATGCTGTAGTTAATCAAAGGGTTTAGATTTGATTTTAAACCCATGAAATAAAATCCAAACCCTTAGATTAACTACAGCATAGGTGCTGTAAAAAATTTCTAGCACCTAAGCCATATCCTAATTTTTCAAGCCTGATCAGAACCATGCTTAAAGATTGGAAAATAAAAGAAGTTTATGCGGCGTTTTTAAACCTTTTGATAATAAACAGAAAGTATATAATGCCAAGTAGTATCTCTAAAACTCTATGATGAAACATTAAACTAAAATCATAGAGGCAAAACATGAAAAAGAAAGCATAATATATTGAATAAAAGATCAATAAATTTGAAGCTAAAAATTAAAGATTTCATGCTCCATGGCAATCTACATCTGCCTCATACAAAATAAATGAATATATATATATATATATATATATAACGAAAAATATAAAAAATTAATTAAATTAAAATTACTTCTCTTTCTCCATAATCGAGCAATCATCACATATTTAATTAATGTCTTTACTTAAATAATGCCTTAAAAGCTAAATTCTCTATGGAGAAAAACAAGTCTATGCAACATATGAAATCAATTAACAAAGCCTTTTTCCAACGGTGCATCATGCTGCTAATTATACTACAAATGATCTCGGGAAGCAAAAAAAGCCATGCAAAAGAGACAGGGCAATTCAAACTGACAGTTCCAACACAAAAGTCTGAGTAAAGAAAAGTAAATACAAGATTGTTGGGCTTTCCAATGAAATCAGAAGTGAAAATAGTCTATAAAGCTCTCTCACAAGAGATGGCTAAATTACGCTATAACTGGACAGCCTTCTTGTTATTACCAAATTAATACCTTTGACACAATGGAAACATGATCCCGAACAGCTACCCTTCCCCCCAAAGTTACATAGTCTCCTATCCTGAAAAGAACATACAAGGCAAAGTTGTAACTCTTCACCAAGTACTTATAAAGGGAAAGTTGGATAAAGATGAATCTAAACTTCATAAGAAAAATAAAGAATTGAAAAAAACTGATCAGAAGTAGCATACGTCACTGAACCTGCAATCCCAACTTGTCCACAAAGCATGCAACTTCTCCCAATAACTACATTATGACCAATCTGCAAAGCCAACCAGACTGATCACAAGTTTAGAATAATTTGACTACCAATCAAGAAAGAAAAAACCAACCTGAACTAAATTATCTATCTTTGAATGATCCCCAATAATTGTATCTCTCCAACTGCATAAATAAAAAGATGGTATAATTAACACTCCCGCTTGGACAGCTTCAAGTGCAAACTGATTTAGAAAATATGAAAATACAGTGAAAAAACTATTACACGTCTCACCTCCCCCTGTCAATGCATGTATTTCCACCAATCTCCACATGGTTCCCAATCATAGCATTCAGCAACTGAGGAAAAAAAACAAGATATCTAATTTAGGATAGTCTATTGCTGATCCAAAACAGAACAATGATGCCTAAGAAGACAACATAAAGTTGACTTTGAGTCAACAACTATAACATCACCAACTTGAGGTTTCTTCAACATGTTCCCTTTCTCATCCACGAAAAACCCAAAACCTGTATGTAAACAATGTGGCAACTAATATCAGAACACACCAACAGATTTATTGTAAAAACCACATTTTCGGTTGCAAATAGTATTCAATTACCATAATAAGTAACACCTATGCTGAAGGGAGTGGAAAGTGAAGGAAAAAAATATTGGTATGTTGAAAGTTCAAAGCCCATATTAACACTGAAGATTAAGGTCTAAATCTAGGAGCATATGCAGTAAGAGCTGATTAACAGACCAGCAGCTAACAGAACAAATAAAAATTTAATCTGTAGACTACAATGTGTATCAGTAACAACATTTATCAGGACTACATTGATAAATATCAAACCCATGTATTAAAAGTAACTAACTTGATCTGTATCAGTATCCGTAATAAGCAAGGAGACAAGTATCAGTTAATAAACAAGATTCCCATGATATTGATCCCGAAATAACTTTAGTCTCCATTACAATAAAATCCTATTTATGCAAGTACCCTTACACTTGTCACTAGCAAAAAACAAATCAGGCTCATAATTATCAAGCCTTACCATCTTGACCAATGCAAACCCCACTGTGGATTACACATGAATTACCGATAGCGCAATTACTGAGTGCAACATTGTACCTGGCAAAATACAGTAGATTTGGTAAAATCATATTAGTATAACTGTAAAATGGTTTATGAACATTAACCTGTATGGATGTATGCATGCCACAATCCCACAGGTCTGTATGCTCTTGCATTCACACATACACACCCAAAAAGTGATGAATAACAATGATCAGGCGCTCAAGATTGCCAATAACAAGCCTAATACATAAGCTACCAGTCAGACATCAATTAACAGTCACCATTCATTCCCAATACGAAACAAATTATTTTGTCACAATTCCAGGAGCTTTCAATTGGTGAATCCTAGATAGACTACACCTGGGCAGTCTATGGCCAGGCAAAATGTCACTTATTAGAAAAAGTTCTATCTTGTAAGCAAGGGAAAAAAAGAAAAGAAAAGGAGAGAGACGGAAAAAAATCCTAGTTCCAGCATAATCACATCAACCGGTTAATTTGCAACATCTTCACTTTGTACATGTGTAAGACCAATTCTAGATTTATTTTCCAATATTTTATGCCAAAAAATGAATAAATGACAAAAAAGAACATAAAGAAGAAAAAAATAAAAAAATAAAAAAAAGGACAAGTAGTATGTTGCTTTATATTTCCAGAGCACAATATAAAGAATTAAACATGTTAAAATGTTTTGCTAGTAATATTTATTGAAAATGACGCCCCACCTACAGGAACTTTTCATAATATTCAAAAAGGCATTCCTGTTAAGGAACTTAGCCTTAATGAACAAACATAATCCATTTAACTAAGCACAAGAAAAGAGGCGACGAAATTACTGGTCAGAACCTTTTTCTCTGTTAGTCCCAAGTGCATTCCTATGTAATATATTATTCAAGGAATGTTTCTGGACTAAACATATTATTGCAAAAAGGCTTTAGTGGAACTGCATACAGAAATAAGCAAATATAATAGAGCACTGTAACATTAAGTTGAAACAATAACACTCTACATAGTTGTGAATATTGCTATTGCTGTGAAGGGAATAAATTTTACCCTATTTTTGTCAATTGGCCGAGTAGCACAGAAGGTCCAAAAACAGTTCCTGATCCAATATGAACATATGCACCGACAACGGATTTTGGATGAACTACAGCACTGGTCTCTATGAGCGCTGTTGGATCAATGGAAGCTGACTTGTGGAAAATCCCATCTCCATTATGCCATCTCTGAAATTCTATGGGGCTTAGTCCAGCACCATCCTCTAATCTTGAAATTCAAGGCAGGTGGCAAATGCCAGTTAATGCATGATTGACGTGAAACAATATGAACTTAAATAGCTCATGCTTTAAAAAAAAAATAAAAATGCTAAGCTCAAAAAGACATCTAAGATTCTAAATGGACAATTAACAACCAACTGAAATAATACAAACGCAAATCAGCTTCACGACTAATGTTGGAAATGAATCAAAGTCTTCGCATGTCTATTGAAATTCAGTAAAAACTATCATCATTCATAAATACACCTCAAGCTAATTATTTCATTACATACATTTACATTTACTGGGGAGGTTTCTTACACAACAGTATAAATGTGGGTGGGCAGTACCTAGCATCTAATACTAATTGTATAGCATGCCAATTAGTACCATGCACACAGCAATATTAGACTACGTGCTCAATGTTTTCGTATAATTCTAAGCTCACTTTTCACCAATTCTTTCACCTTTATTTTTTCCCAGTACAAAAAGTTCTACAAAATTACCTCTTCATTCTAAGTTCTATGATTCTATCAATGCAAACGTTTATCACGCATGTATAACATGGTATTGAATGCCATGAACTGTTCTGTAACTGGGTCTACTTTCACAGACATTTTCACAAACGGTACTACTACAAAGAACTTCAACCTCCATTAGTTCACATGACCCACCAGACGTATCAGAGGAAGCACTAGACCCAGTTTGGCCAGCGCCCACGGAGAAATCCCGAAGACTACTACCAATCCACGGAGATAAAGCAAGAAGGCCTTGTATATACGCCTAGAAAGTGAAGTGGAGGAGCCCAAGTTGGCTAATTTTCTCCCAGTGATTGCCGTGGCCGAGGGAGAGAGAGAGAGAACAATGGCTAATATGTTAGGCTTTCCAAGGATTTGAAAAACAGTTTCGGCTTGGCAAATGGCAGTGAAAGTGCCTCAGAGTTTATAGCTCGCTTTGGAACAAAGGGGCACTCCTGTAATCCTGTTATTCCGACATAGGTGATAAGGGTATTATGGTCACACGGATAATAATCTATTAGATGGGCTTGTGTCGTGAAGCTTGGTCACTGGTCAGCCTGTGTGATATATTTATGGGCTCAAAGATCTAAAACCTTCTCTACTCCTTTTTCGATTTTTTTGATCATCCAAGCCCATAAGGACCAGCCCATCCCAAGCGGCAAGCACCTTCCTCGGAAGTCTACAGCTCCTACCAATCTTTTGATAATTGACGAGAATTGTTTTAACCCACTGAAAACTTTCGTTTGAATAGAATTGTGGTCCCAAATACAAATACAGTAGAATAAGCCCATATATAAGGCCCCTAGTTTGGATAGAATTGACGAATTGTGGTCCCAACATTGCTATTATATGTAAACTCCTGCTCCTTTCTAAAAGTCAATAATTATTTTTTACAAAAGTTGAATCTCGACCAACGTCGTTGACTTGATTTTGGCCTTAGAACTGTTCGACGAAATTACCCTTTTGATTGAATTATTAAAAGACTCCATGAATGGTTTTTTCCTCTCATAGCCTAAGGTAGAGCAGAAAAAGAAACTCCTTCAGCTACCATATTGAGAGATTTGGCCATTATCATAGAATACAAGCCCTCAGAAAGTAAATATGATTCATTCCCATATTGTTCCAAAAGTACTTATTCGACCGTTTATGGCATTTCTGCTTTATGTTTTCCTCCTCCCCCTCTGCAATCTGGCCTATGCCGAACCTCCGTATAAAATTTGTCAAAACACTAGTAACTATGCAGGTAATATTACATTATTTCAGGACAATCTCCAAGATGTCCTCCTTTCTTTATCCTCGAATGCTTCTGTTTCCAAATTCTATAACACCTCCAAAGGAAATTACCCAGATGAAGTTTATAGTCTTTACATGTGCCTCGACTATGTTACAAATGAAAACTGCCTGAAATGCATAACAACCGCTACACAAGACATTTTGATCCTCTGTCCAAACACAACAGAAGCAGTTGTCTGGGAGGAGGTATGCCAGTTGCGCTTCTCCAACAAAAATTTCTTTGGCCAGTTGAATGTCACGGGAAACATTCTTGACCTGAATAACATGGCCAACCCTTGGGAACCAGAACTGTTCAAATCTGTTGTGAAGGAGACGTTGACTAGTCTTACTAAGAGGGCAGCTTTCAATCTTTCAGCTAACATGTATGCTACTGGGGAAGTACCCTTTCAAGATAAGACAATATATGCTCTAGTGCAGTGCACCAGAGACTTATCCACTGATGGGTGTAATTCATGCCTTCAGAGCGCCATAACAGATGTTTTAACTTGCTGCTATTTCTCTGTTGGTGCAAGACTTCCTAGTCGTAGTTGCTACTTGAGGTATGAGCTATATAACTTTTATGGAGCTCCCAGTTCAACTAATGGGCAAGGGGGAAGTAAGTATGTTGTCAACAACACTACTCTCTAACACAAATTACTTTTATTATAGTATTCAATGATTGCTTTCAAATGCAGGCAGTGGAGGGAAAACATGGAAGATGGTAATTCTTGCAGTTGTATCAGCATGCTTGGCGATAGTACTTTTGGGTTCCTGTATCTTTTGCCTTATGAGGAGGAAAAAGGCTAAAAAATGTAAAGACGCCTGTCAGTATAAAGTTTGCTTTACAATTTTGAACTATTGTTTTCACTATTGAGACTACCGTTCTTTTCTCTTCAGGGGAAAGGGAAATTATTAGTCAACAAGCAAATATTGGTGATCATTATATCTCAAACTTCCATCACACCAATTTTCAAGGAAGATATGATCTGAACGCCCAAGAATTCCCCCGTATTGATTTGGCATCTATACTAGCAGCTACCAACAACTTCTCTGATTCAAATAAGCTTGGGCAAGGTGGTTTTGGCCCAGTTTTCAAGGTGATAAACGGAAAATAGGCTATTCCTGTTTTCTAATTCAGTCTAGAACACCAGAAAGTCTCAATTCACACCTTTCTTATGTTAGTCAAGAAAATCATTTGAACTTTTGCAGGGTATACTCAATGATGGAAAAGAAGTAGCAGTTAAGAGGCTCTCTTACTGTTCGGAGCAGGGTTCAGAGGAATTCACAAATGAGGTTCTACTCATAATGAAGCTTCGACACAAAAATCTAGTCAGGCTACTGGGGTTTTGCACCGAACGAGAAGAAAAGCTGCTTGTTTATGAATTCATGCCCAACAACAGCCTGGATGTCTTTCTCTTTGGTTTGTTAATTTTTTCCCCAGTCTTTATGTTGTTTTAGTAGCCACTCGAATCAACTTTGTAAACATTCAGACATAGAACAATGAATTGAATTACTTTCAACTTTTAATGGCTAGATCCAAGGAGACGTGCACAACTCAATTGGACCAGACGACTTAACATAATAAGTGGAATTGCACGGGGAATTCTTTATCTTCACGAGGATTCTCGACTTAGAATCATTCATAGAGACTTAAAACCTAGCAATGTTTTGTTGGACTACGACATGAATCCTAAGATCTCAGACTTTGGAATGGCAAAGATCTTTACAGGAAGCGAAGGTGAAGCGAATACTGCTAAAATAGTTGGAACATAGTAAGTATATGTAAGATTAGTTTGCCTTTAGTTATTTAATTGTGTATATGTTAACTTCTTTTTATTTTTGTAATAATATGCTTTGAATAGTGGATACATGGCCCCAGAGTATGCTATGGAAGGATTATATTCCATTAAGTCTGATATTTTTGGCTTTGGAGTACTCTTGCTTGAGATCATAACTGGGAAAAGAAATACCAGCTTCCATCGGTCAAACCGTGCTCCAAGCCTCCAAGCATATGTAAGATTTTTTTTGGCTAAAGTCTAGTCTATATTTCTACAATTGATATTGGGTAGGGGTGACAATTTGTGTTTGCGGGTTGTATCGAGGTGTGGGTATTAGATTATATAAATAAAACATTATCCGATCCATTCAATTAAACGAATCAGGCCCCTCAACCCTAATCTGCTAATTTTGTGTTAGGTTCATCTTGAGTTTACGAATCTTATAAAATATTGTCGGCACTATGTATTACTGAAGTAAAAAATTGGCTAAAGACATTAAATGATGGTGCAGGCATGGCAATTATGGAATGAAGGGAAGGTGCTGGAGTTGATGGATCCTTTATTGATAGACTCATGCTGTCGAGATGAATTTCTAAGACACATTCATATTGGATTGTTGTGTGTTCAAGAAGATGCAAATGATAGACCAACCATGTCATCTGTGGTAGTGATGTTGAAAAATGAAAAGGTAACTCTTTGCCAACCTCAACGAGCTGCCTTTTCGGTGGGGAGATTCACTGATCACTATGAAATAGGTCCTCATGACTCTGTCAATGGCTTATCAATTTCCAATATTGGGCCTCGGTGATGGAACGTACCCATAAGCGGATTTGAAACTTCATTGATGCCTTATTTTCTTTTGTGTGCAGTACAACAATAGATTATTGAAGTTTGTTGATAATTGCTTAAAAGTGCATATTTTTTCTATTAAAATAAGCATTGTCATATTATGTTTTATTCTAATTCTTGCATTTTATATTTAATTGTGGAATATTGTTTAATTATTAAAGTTGAGCTTAAATTGGTATTAATGCAATGAATTGTTATTTTGTAGAAGATCAAAAGAAAAGACGATAAATTAAAGAAGGAAAATAAGAAAAGAAATCAAAGAAATAAAATATGGAAAGAAAGAATGAATGTCGTACATGCAGCTATGGTAAGAAGAAAGAGACAAAAAGGGAAAGAAATAAAGAAAAAAAAGAAGGCGTAGACCTGGCAGCACCTATTCCTTCCATAGAAAGAGAGACATGCATATTTTTATTTTTTTAAGTGGTGTGCATCTCCTTCCATACTTGGAGAACTGAATAGAAGATGGATTTCTTTCCAAAAGAGAATGAAGTACCAAAGATATTATTTCCTTCCCACACTTGGGCTACGGTGCAATTAACACAAGAAATTCAAATTCTTTCCAGATTAGAAGCACCGAAAAGACGTAGCAAGCTCTATAAATACCATGTTTTGCTCTAGCAAAAGGGGAAGAAGAGAAGAGCAAAAGAGCACAGAAGAACATAGAGGCGCAGAGTTTGAATTTTTATTTTCTTTGTTTTTAATTTATGTTTAGTACTTTGATTATAGAATTTTTTTTCATAAACATGAGTGGCTAAACCTCTAACTAGGACTAGAGGTGAAGCCTAGTATTTTTATTATGTGTTCTTGAGACTATATTATTTGTTTTTCATAGATGAATGATTAAATTTTGTGAATGATTTTTATCTGAGAGTAATTTAATGGGACAAGTTTATTTTGATTCCTTATGATTTTTGTTTATATCAAATGCTTACTTTGTTTGATTTGATATGATTCGAAAATATATGGAATGCTTAATTTATTGTTTCATGTTTTTGAAATCAAATTCTCGATCAACCCATGTTTGATCTATTTTATATTTTTTTATGTCTCATGAATACATAATAAAATACTAGGTGGATCCTTGAAACCCTAGTCTTTTCCAATATTATCTTCCAAATCAAATTTATTTATTTTAGTTTCATCATTTTACTTTTTTAATTTAAATTATATTTTTCAGCTTCACTTTCAAGTGGAAACCAAAAGCAAAATTTCTATTTTTTTTTATTTGTTTTTTTTTCTTTTCTGCATAATAATAAAAATTATTCTCTCGTGTCTAATCATTCCTTGTGGATCGACCTCGGACTTACCGTGATTTATTACTTGTGAAAACTTATACTTGGATTTGCACCCTTTGTAGTCCAACATTTGTATTTGCTTGTATTTGACCTCTATAATATATGTGATTTGCACATATATGCAATATTTAATTTGGTCAAAGAAAGTGATTTCAAAGTTTGCGATCACCTTGAATTCCAAGAAAAAAAAAACTATTGTATTCCTACTTCCTAATTAATTGTCAAGTTTAATATATCATTAATTAACTTAAAACACACCATAGACTTTAATTTTCAATAAGAATTCTCACAAAATACAGGTGTGAGCTCACTTGCTTTGACAGCACCTATCCTTTTTGTGGTGTTAATTAGTATAATTCGGAGTAATGTTACATATTCATCTTTCATATTACTGGGTTGATGTACCGCTGTATTCCGTTTTTATTAGAAAATTCCAAAATAATATATAAAGGTAAAATGAAATATGAGTTTTTAGAATACTCATTCGAATAATTAGTTAGAGGAGAATCCAATCGTTTAAATTCTTTATGATTTAAAATCTCGAACATATACATCTATAAAAACAAAAACAAAATGTCGGACATATTTAATTGAAAATGCCAAGATCACATAACACTTAAATAGCACTTGGTCAAATACTAATGACTTTATTCACCTTCATTAAATAGCACTTGGTCATGTGTCAATTTAGTCATAAGTCATGACAAACATCTTAAAGTCCATATACTATGGTTAGGTGACGTTATAAATACATCAATATTAATGACTTTCAATTCATCTATCGTACTTGACCTGAAATAGTGTGTCCAATGAGAAAATTCATTTCATTAAATAGCACTTGGTAAAATGTAAAAGAAGACTTATGTTGACTTGATAAAAGTTTTTAGGGAATAACTTCTATTCGGTGGTGGCAAAAACCACCACCTTTTTGCCCACCAATAGCAAGTTGATATATCAGCATGAAACAAAAAAAACACAAAAATGAAAGTGTAGGCAAAAACACCGGATCATTCTCCTTCCTTCACTCTTTTAGTGTTTTAGTCTTTAGAAAAAAAAAAACAAAAACTAAAAATCCTCCTCCCAGCCACTGCCCCACGCGGCCACGTCAGACCTCAAGCTTGGCGGCAGCTCCACGGCTGGATCGGCGACTCCACGGCGTCGGAACTCGAAGGAGAAGACGAACGTGGTGGGTAGTCCCTGTACGGGAAGGAGAAGACGAACTGCTTGGACCCAAAGTTGGCCGAGGATGGCTGCGCGGCCACCCCCGGCCACTGGGGGGTGGCGGCGCGGCTACCCCCGGTCCATGGGGCGGTTGCGCGACCATCCCTGGGGTCTGGGGGTGGCCTTCGGGACAACCCTAGATCCATCTAGGGCTGGCCCGATGGCCACCCTTGGCCCTGCGCAGCCACCCCCGACCACTGGGGGGTGGCCGCGCGGCTACCCCCGGTCCATGGGGAGGCCGCGCGGCCACCCCCGAGGTCTGGGGTTGGCCCGAATCTGGGGGTGGCCTTCGGGCCAACCATTCCGTCGGCCGGGTGGACGTCGATCCATAGGAGGAGCAGCGTTCGGTGGCGTGTTCCGACTCGGGAGTTGGCGGCATGTTCCGGCCTGGGCGCTGCTGGCAGGGGGTCCATTACGGGCGTTGGTTTTGGCCTGGCTGGTGTTCCGACCCCGTCGGAGGCAGCTGGTCCGTGGTCTGGCCTGGCGCGTGATTCCGGTGTGATCTGGCCTGGGCGGTGCCGGCGGCGTCCGGCCTGGCTGTGGCGGAATGCTGCTTGGGCAGGGGCGGTCTCTTAATAAAAGGGTGGCTTGCAAAATTAATAAAAGGGGCTCTTAATTTTGTGACGTGTCAAAATGTAATTGGTGGGCAGAAAACAAGGGTTTTTTGCCCTTGCCTGATAGAAGGGGCTCTCAACTTTTTAGTATTTGATTTTTGTTTTGTGTTTTGACAGAAATGAGCCGTTAAAAATATGTTTAAATATTATGTGTTTAAAATTATTTATTAATGCTTTTAATTTCTTTTAATAAAAAAATTGCCCCATTATTCGTTGTCTTAAAAATTTACTAATAAAAAATAATGAATTTAATATATTTATTAATTATTCTAACAGATAAAAATTCCTAATCAAAACCTTATTTACAAGAAATGACTAACCATTAAGCACAACGTAAGATAACTAACTTTTGAAGCATTACTGAAGCTAAAATAAAATAATAATAATAATAATAATAATAAAACGAATTGGACGAGTAAGCATTTCGATCTTCTGCTAAAATATTAATTAAATGATTAAATTTATCTCTTTTTTTTCAGCTTAAATTTTTAGAACAAGTGATAATTTAACATAATATAAGAGCTAAAGGTCTTAAGTTCTAACCTCGACTAATGATAAAAAAAAAAAAATTAAAATATTAATTAAGTGATTAAATTTACATTTTTTTATTAGTTTAAATTTTTAAAACAAATGATAATTTAACATTTTATAAGTTCACGATTTGCTTATCCTTTTAACTCTCGTCAATCCCATTTTAACTCTCGTCAACCCTTTGGCAATTTAAAAAATGTATATATATTCGTATACTTGCAATTTATGAGAAGATGAAGTGGGCATAAATAATAATAAACAATTATGGTACTTTCTTATAGTCTACGTTGTCCATGCATGCAACTGCTGTATACTTCAATATATATTTCTCCATTAACCAGGCTTCATCGGCAAAGGAGAGAAAATTTTCCATCCCTTCTTCACTTTTTCCAAAAACAATTAACTTTAAAACATTCTAACTTTATATCACATCATGTTGGTGAAAACGCTCCACCTTCTGCATCTCCAACCAGTGACCACAATAGGAAGCTTCCCTTGCCATCTCTCTTCTCCCTTCCAAATCTCCGCCGTCCACCCCACCACACAAACACCCACAGTTTTTGGGAGTTTTCTCCCATTTCACCCACCAAAACAACCACCCAATAAACTTTCTCCAGCTAGTATCGGAGCAACTTTTTGCCTGCTACATCATCGGCGCAATCCTCTCTTTTGTTGGATCGGTTTCCCTTTCCTTCTCCCTCTCTAAGCCATGGTTCCCCCGGTACCCTGAAGTTTTTAGATCTGATTTTTTTCAAGTCAGATCTACTAACTTCATGTGGCATTTTCACTCTTTCCTTCACACCACCAGGTTCCATGGCCTTCCAGCTACGATCCACCGGTCACGGCTTCTTCAACGGACCTCTCCACGCCGGAGCGTGCGCCCCACACGCCGGAGCATGTGTCCCATGTGCTGACGCTCGTTCGTGAAGCTGTGGCTCTCCACCAGCCTCCTCCGCTTTGGCCGACTTTTGACGATGGTTTGGCTGCCATCAATGATGTATTTTGGATAATGTTATTGCTTTTTGTGTTTGTTTGTTTCTGGGTTTCCCTGTTGTTTCCTTCCATTGTTTACCCCCGTATTTGTGTTTTGGGTCCTTGTGGCTCAAAACATACCCCCGACCACCTTCACTAGTGGCCCCAATTCTTGGCATCCCTGCCATGAATATTTTGGCCCGCATCTTCGGAAGCATTGTCATCGCATACTTTCATTCTTAGATTTAATTTTGTGATGCCCAGATCCTATTTGTTATTTTTTCTTGCTGTAATTTCTGTTGATGTACCTAAAAGAAAACTTATATCACATAAATAATTTTTTTTATTACTATTTAAGTAAAAAAAAATCACTACTATACAAATTTTTTTTACTTTTCCATACAAATTCTTTTTATTTTATATCACATCTATCGGTTTTTACTACAACCCCCAATTCACACTCTCATACCAAACAACACCAAAGGGGTTTCGCATGCATTGAATAATAAAAGCTAGTTTTCCAGTTGATTGAGATAGAAGTGGTGCTCTTCAAAAAAAAAGAAAAAAAAAAAAGAAAAAGAAGAGAGAGGTGGTGGAGGACAAGCCACGTCCAATATACTTTCTTATTAATTAGTACACGTTTCATATTAATTAGTGCGGTCAAGGGGGTTGGCATGTAAAAAAGACGAGTCACGTGACATTACACATACATCAATACTAAGAGCATCCCCATTGGATCATCTAAACTTGAATCTATTTTACATAATCAAAATCCACTTTTTGCTAGTATAGATAACCACTTTTAAAACTATCCTCCATCCAATTATCTACATTTCTATTTATTTTATTAAAATAATCATGTTTAATATTTTTTTTATTATTTTTGTTAAAACCTTATACCCACTCCTCTCCACAAACCGAAATCACCTCTCACAACCATTTCATCAAACAAACGACCTGTTCTTTCAAGTTTTCAACCACTTTCAACCCAGTCGACCTTCACCAGCTCAAGCTTCAAAATCCGATAACATCAAACACAGAGAAAATGCAGAATTATCACATAGACACCATAATTCACCACATCATATCTCCACAATACTCTTATTCTTCTTCTTCTTCTTCTTCTTCTTCTTCTGCTTTTTTAAGCACTGTTTATAATGGCTTCCAGTTCCACGATAATCAACCATAATTCACCACACCATAATCAACCCACCGGATCAAAATCAATATCAACCCACCGGAAATCAAAATCAAAATCAAACCCACCGAAAATGAAAATCAAAATCAACCGACCGGAAATCAAAATCAAAATCAACCCACCGAAAAATAAAAATAAAAATCAACCCACGGTGAATCTTCTCCGTCGGCGGCCCATGGTTTCCACTGAAATACCAGAAACTTCCCATGGTTTCCACTGACCCGCCGATGGGGCTCCGCCGGTTCCTCTAGCCAGCACCATCGAGATCTCCAACCCCCGAGCCAGTAACGACGAGCTCGCCAGATCGCTCCAGCTCCGGCCGACTCTGAAGCTCCAAATGGACAAGGACATGTACCAGCCCGAAGATCCGGTAGTCGTCACCATCGAGATCTCCAACCCCCGAGCCAGCGAAGAAGAGCTCGCCCGTACTTCCTGGAGAGACTGAAGGGGCAAGCGGAAGAAAGTGAAAGAAAGTGACGAGAAAGAGGAAGAAAGCGAAAGAAAGTGAGAGAAACAACAATAAAATATTGAGTAGATCTGTGAACACTGCAACGCCACAAGTGGCGTTGCAGTGTTCACAAATCTTCATCAACGCCAGAATAGATTGGGGATAGAGAAGCCGATGGAAGAGGCTTTTTGTGGTTTTGTTATGTATTTTAGATTTACAGTGGCTTTTACATAAGCCGTTGTGAATGCTCTAATGATGACTTTTAATTGTCCCAAAGGGATAGCTTGATCGGCTGGAGACTATGCCTTATGAAGCGGAGGTCACTTGTTCGAATCTTCCCTCCTCTTCTTGTATGGACATGTAAAAAAAAAAAAAAAAAAAATGAGAACAACTTTCAATTCATTTATCGTACTTGACCCAAAATAGTGTTCAATGAGAAAATTCATTTAATTAAATAGCAATTGGTCAAGTGTCATTCTAGTCATAAGTTATGACAAACATCTTTGCATGGTTAAAAGTCTCATTTTACTATGAAGTCCATTTACTATGATTAGGTGACATTATATATACACAATACTAATGACTTTCAATTCATTCATCATACTTGACCCAAAATAGTGTTCAATGAGTAAAATTCATTGGACACTATTACAAAGCTTTGCATTGTGAATGGGTTTCGTCCAAGAGTGATTTTTCATGGTGGCTTCGTGCGAGCGTGATTTTTCGGAGGTCACTTGTTCGAATCTTCCCTCCCCTTCTTGTATGGACATGTAAAAAATAAAATAAAATAAAATGACAACAACTTTCAATTCATTTATCTTACTTGACCCAAAATAGTGTTCAATGAGAAAATTCATTTAATTAAATAGCAATTGGTCATGTGCCATTCTAGTCATAAGTCATAACAAAGATCTTTGCATGGTTAAAAGTCCCATTTTACTATGAAGTCCATTTACTATGATTAGGTGACATTATATATACACAATACTAATGACTTTCAATTCATTCATCGTACTTGACCCAAAATAGTGTTCAATGAGAAAATTCATTGGATGCTATTAGAGCACTCCCATCAGGTTTCTCAAAGTGGTTCCCTTTCCTATGTTTAGGGAAAATATCACAAAAAAAACCAAAATCTAACCTCCAGCAGCTACCCTAATTTTGGGTTTTTTGGTTGGGAAGCAACAGTGCTTCCCAACCCATTGGGAAGCACTGTTGCTTCCCAACCTATTATTTTAATAAAATAAAAAACGGCTCTCTCCTCTCTCTCGTCTCTCCTTCCCCCTTCCCGCTCGTCTCTCCTTCCCCCTTCCCGCTTTGGTCTGCCGGAAACCATTTTCCAACCCCACAGCCTCACTTTCTCACCAAACAAACAAATAACCACCTTTTAATCACACACAAAATCCCCAAATTCCAACTGCCAGAACAATTGGAAGAAAAAAAAGAAAAAATAAAAAAATAAAACCTAGAGGGTTCCGAAATTTCACTGAAATTCCGCCGGAAATTTCTTCTTGTTTCACCGGAAGTTCGGACCTCAAGCCACAAGAATCGCGCCCTCAACTTCTACTGCATCGACCCAGCGCGGTGTGGCCGAGGCCGATCTGCTGGAGCTCGTCGTCGGTGAAGTTGTTGGCCTGGTTATGGCTCTTGGGGTTCCTGCGGAGGCAGTAGTAGCAGGACTCGGCGAGCTTCTTGCTCTTGCGGCGCGCCCCATCCTTCACGGCCCGGCGGAAATCGGCGGCATCGCCCTCGATGCGGCCCTGTGAAAGGCAAGGAATTGAGGTTGCTGTGGTTGAAGATAGAGGGTTTTGAGGAGAGGATTGAGGAGGTCGTGGAGGGTGAGGGAGGCGGAGGCGAGAGAGGAGGGGTTTGGGGAAGTTTCTGGAGAAGACGAGAGAGAGGAAGAAAGAAAAAAGAAAAAAGAAAAAAGAAAATAAGAAAGGGAAAAAATAATAAAATAAGATAAGGAAATAGTATTTAATTGATATATGAAAAATTTAAGGAATCTATTGTGAAGTGTTTTTTTATAGGAAAGTAAAAAATAGTTTTATTCCCTAAATATAAGGAAAATAGTAGGGAAACTGGGAGTGCTCTTACAAAGCTTTGCATTGTGAATGGGTTTCGTCCAAGAGTGATTTTTCATGGTGGGTTTCGTGCGAGCGTGATTTTTCGGCAGCAACGTAGCTAATGTACCGTGGTGATTTTTCACCCCGAGCTTCTTTTGCAATGCGTGATGATTTTTCACTATTAATGACGAGGATCTACTATTACATACGAAAGCTTTGTAGTACTGTTGTCCATGGTGATTTTTCGTTTGACTTGAGATGGGGTTTTTGTCTCATTAAGGAAATCGTCTGAGTCGATCATCTGAACCCCAAAACAAGTTAAAAAAAGGGACGACAGTTGGCGTTAAAAACAACTCGGAGATCTTGATCATGCTGACTGGGGCGCACCTGTTTTAGACTGAGGAAATCAAGGCATTCACGCAACAGCCCAAGAGCCATTTGTTTAGACAATATATATCAACTATATATCAATGATTCAATTATAATACTCCTGAAAGAGAAAAGAAATCGAAAATAATTAAAGTTATTCGATAATGTTGGTCGGTTATTTGACTCTTATCTTGGTGAACGCCATTGGCTATATATTCAAATAAAGAACAAAAATTAATGATAGAACTGGGGGCTTTGGTTAGTCAACTTAAGAAACTACGGGTAAATTTGGTACTAAATCTTTTTCAGCCAGTATCCAGCTACATCGCGGAAGTTTCTGTGCAATGTTCAGCAGTTTAACGTGGCACAAGTTTGAAGATAAATCTGGTTGTCGAAGGATGAAATGTTCCGACAGTTGAGCTGAAGCAATCACCCACTGTACTACCATATTTGGAAGATGGAAAAAGATTTACTTTCAGCAATGGTTTTCTTAATTATACCTCTTTTCATGCGCCCTATACTTGCCAGTGGAGATCCTGTCTTTACCTTTTGCAACCCAGATTACAGAAATTACACACTCAACAGCCCATTTGAAAACAATCTCAAGCTCCTTCTTGAGTCATTGCCCACCAATACTTCGGTAACAGGTTTCTACGACAACAACTCTACTGGGGAGGACCCAAAAGTCTACGGTCAAGCACTTTGTAGAGGGGATGTAAACTCGACAGTTTGCCGGGATTGCATAGAGACTGCAAGCCAGGAAATCTTGAAGCAGTGCAAAAGTGAAGATGCAATGATTTGGTTTGAACTCTGTCAAGTTCGCTACTCCTTGCAGAGTTTCTTTTCCTTGATGGATTATACTGGAAAGTATCCAGAGCAGAATTATCTGGAGAAAAATCTATCAAATCCAGTTCATTTTGATTTATTTTTGACGTGCTTAATGAAGAACATCTTAAAGGAGGCTGCGTCTGAACCTTTGATCAAGGGCTTCTTTGCAACAGGGGAAATTAAATTTTCGAGGAAGGAAACAATTTATGGTCTTGTACAATGTACTGGGGGCATCTCTAAAACTTTCTGTTATGATTGTCTGGTGCAGGCCTTGGGAGATCTTCATAGATGCTGCGATTCACGCGAAGGTGGAATTATTGTTAGTAAGCTTTGTAATATGAGGTTTGAGCTATACCAATTCTACAACTCCTCAAGTTCCAAAGGTAAGGACATAAGAATTTTGATTGATTCTCTGTCAATGCATTATATAATACTTCAAGACAAATTAAAACAAAAGGAAAGAAAAGAAGAAACCCAATTCTGGAATTCAAAACAGTGGTCTTGGTGAATCGAAATTGAAGGTGGTTCTTCTTATCGAAATTAAAGCAGGGCCTAAATTGAAGACTTGGATGGTTGTGGTGGTTACGTGTATCCCAATATCGGTTCTAGCAGTTCTTGTTGGGTCTTTTGCTGCTTATCATGGGAGGAAGAAGAGAACACAAAGAGGTGATTTTATCTAAATGGATAAGTGCTAACCATCATAGTTTTTCTTTTTTTAAGAATTACCAACAACCAGGTTTTATGTTTATTTGCAGATGATGAGAAAAGCCAGAACGCACTACTACATGAGCTGACAAGCCCCACTGGAGTTGCCATTACACAAGATGGTGAATTGGTGAGCGCTGAAGCACTGTCCTTCATGGATCTATCGACTATAGTGGCAGCTACAGACGACTTTTCAGATTCAAATAAGCTTGGAAAAGGTGGCTTCGGCACTGTCTACAAGGTAACACCAACTTTTCTATTTCTCTGTGGCCAAATTATTGCTTAATTCATATGGGCCTGAATTTATTTATTGATTAATTCTGGATATTCATCTAAGGGTGTGCTGCCAGATGGTAAGGAAGTAGCAGTCAAAAGGCTTTCAAGGAAGTCATTGCAAGGCTTTGAGGAACTTAGAAACGAGGTCATAATTATTGCAAAACTTCAACACCGAAACCTTGTGAACCTTTTGGGATGTGGCATAGAGGGAGAGGAAAAGCTGCTTGTCTACGAATACATGCCCAATAGAAGCCTTGACTTTTTTATCTTTGGTTTGTTCCTTCTTCGACCTTTTGATCTACTTAAATGCTCTGTTTGTTTCGACGTAAAATGATTTCGATATTTTACGGTGTTTGGTAGGGGCGAAAATAATGATCAACGGAAATCATTTTTAGTTTGACCGTAAAAGCTTATTTAATTTTTAAAAAACAATTTACGGTTTTCAAAAACGATTTTGAAACTGTATATCGTTTTCCGAAATTAAACTCTTTGTCCTTGCACGTATGTTTGATATTCGATTACCGGAATCCGACAATGGTCAGTCGTTGGAATCCAACTGGCGTCGGAAATCTGGCGAAATCCGGCCACTGTCGCCGGATTCCGGCTGACCAGAATCCGACCGGAATCGAGAGGCCAGAATCCGACTATGGTCAGAAGCTGGCCGGATCTGGAAGGATCCGGCTGGATCTGGCCATTGATCCGACCGTAATGACCGGGGTTCGGCGGATCTGGACGGATCCAGCCATTGATTCGGCTGGATTTGGCCAAAATGGCCGGTATCCGGCCTGATCTGGACAGATTCAGCCATTGATTCGACCGTTTTGTCTAGATCCGGCCGAATTCGACCGGAACCGGAGGAGTCTAGCCGGATCTGACCGGATCCGGCCAAACCTACTCGCCGAAATCCGACAACAATTGCCGGACTTTGATTTTCGCCTTTCGTAATTTTTTCGTGCGAGCCAAACGCTGTAAAATATTTTCGAGGAAATCATTTTCTTCTGAAAATGATTTCGCCGAAAATATTTTACGACAGAAATCATTTTACGTTGAAACAAACGGAGCATTAATAACTTTTTTATCTGCTTAAACTTTTGGAATGATTAGTTATTTAATGAATATGCAGTCAGAGTAAAGATTTGAATTCAAACATGTTTTCTATTATTTACAAATTCAGAAAAACGCACTCAACTTGACTGGAAGACATGCTATAACATCATTGTTGGTATTGCTAAAGGACTTCTTTACCTTCACGAGGACTCCCATCTTAAAATCATTCACCGGGATCTAAAGCCTAGTAATGTGTTGTTGGACCATGAAATGGTTGCCAAAATTTCAGATTTTGGCATGGCAAGGATCTTTGGTGAAAACCAATACTCGGCTAACACTCAAAGAGTTGTTGGAACGTAGTGAGTCTTTTTTTGTTTTTTTTTTTCCCATTTTTGTTTTTTAAATCAAATTAGGAAACAACGTGGTAATTAATGCTATATATGCTCCAAACAGTGGATACATGGCTCCCGAATATGCAATGGAGGGACAATTTTCTGTAAAATCCGATGTCTTCAGCTTTGGTGTGATATTACTTGAAATTATTAGTGGGAAGAAAAATAGCGGCTTCTACCTCACCGAGCATGCGCAGACACTCCTTGCATATGTATGTTTCTTTTGTCTACTTGAACTAAATATATATATATATATATATATATATATATATATATATATGATTAATTAAGTTATATATATATTGGTTGATAAATTACATGTTTCTGTTTGATCTTGTTTTTAATTAATTAAATGATTAAATTCACATATTTCTATTGGCTTAAGGTTTGGGAGGAATGGTAATTTAATATGGTGTCAAAGACATTATAATTTTGAATCATATCTCTACAATTAAGCATTTAATGGATTAAATTTGTTTGGGAGATTGATAACTTAGAGAGTCATTGAGTTAGCCCATAATATAGCATGAATTGAGACAATACTCAACCACACACATGAGAGGGAGTATTATAACTATTAATTAAAGGATTAAATTTGTTAAGGAAATTGATATCTTGGTGAGTCTTTTAGTGAGCCCATACTATAGCATGTTGATCGAGACACTATACCATGCATTAAACTCAAAAGCTTAAATTTATGAGTTTGAATTCAACTATGCTATATATTAGTCACTTACACTTATAATATCTTTCCAATGTGGGACTTAAATCTTTTTACACTCATAGATATATACTCAGCAAATTTCACTCATTTATATCGGTTTAAGCTCGTGAACTCACCCATCATTTGCTGAGGAGGTGCTTCGCAAAGTGTATAGTATTTTTACTTAAAATTTGTATTGATATGACAGGCATGGACACTATGGAATGAAGGAAAAGAAATGGAATTTATAGACCCTTTGTTGATGGAGTCGTGCCTGGCTATGGAAGTTTTAAAATGCATGCATATCGGGCTTTTGTGTGTGCAAGAGGATCCAACGGATAGACCAACAATCTCATTTGTCCTACTTCTCTTGGGAAACGAATCACTATCTCTTCCTCGCCCAAAACAACCTGTATTTGTTGTGGCTCGAGTCATTCAGACTAATCAGATTCCCACAACCAATCCTTCTGTAAATCAGCTTACTATCTCCAGTCTTTCACCTCGATGACTACTGATCACAAGATTGCCCGACCCCCTTTGTGTTATAATATAGCATGGTAATAAATTGAATTGTACCATAATTTCTGTAAAATGGGAAATGGGTCATGTTATATGTGATATGATAGGGTCAGACTAGGGTAATAGCCTAAGATGTGGAGTTGAAATGGAATTCCAACTCATTAGGATTAGATTAGTTAATATTAAGATTATAGTATATTTGAATTTGAATATTAGTTATGACTTTAGACGTTATCTACTTGTATTTCTATTTAAAGGTTATTTGGTTGTTAATGAGGATAATTTGAAAATTGATATAAACTTTTGTCTTGTGGTTTGTTTTTAGCCTTAATTGGATTCACTTGGGGTCTGTCTCCCGCCATTAATTAGAGTTCATTATCAGTACAATTTCCCTTCCATTTTCACATTCCTTCATTGTTCATCCATATCATCATAAAGTACCTATATATCATGATACATGTTGGCAAGAAAAGGGGCTAAAGTTTGCATGTAATATGAAGAAGAATTTAACATCACATTTTATATATAAAAACAAATGGTAGTTGTAAGAAAATTTTCATATTATCCAACAACAACAACAATAATAATAACACAGAAGAAATTACTGTAAAATGCCAAAAAAAAAAAACTAAAAATGAACAACTCAGGAAAATCGATAGTCATATCTTCACTACATATCATTCCAAAATAACTAGTCAAACCCTTTAAAAAAAAGACTAGTCAAAACTTGAAAGAGCTATTTATAAAAAAAAAAAATTTAAAAAAAATCTAATTTGCAAGCTTTCTTCAAAACACAGTTTTGAGTTTTTTTAAAGCAAAAAATTGTTTTTTAAGTTTTTTTACCAAACATACCAATTTTTACTTGGCACAACATTTTATGTACTAAAAGCACTTAAGTTTCTTAACGCAATCTTAAACAGACTCTTATAGCTTGTTTGGGATTGTGTTAGAAACAAAGTTTTTATAATCAAAAGGAGCTTTTGAGAATAAAAACTTCATTTTTTAACTTTACCCAAAAGTGAGTTTTTTGCCTTTTTTTTTTTAATAACAAAAAAATAAAAATAAAAATCAAATAAGTACTTTTTGAGGTGTTTACGAAACACTAATTTTTTTGCTTTACACAACTTTCTATGTGCTAAAAGTATTTTTTAAGCTTCTTAATGCAATTTTAAACAGACCATTAATGTACAAGTAATTTGTGACTTAATACTCTAATGTACTTTATACTTTTATAATCTATCATTACTAACTTTATGGGACATTACAGAAAATAAAAGGATGCTGCACTACATGTATCAATTGAATAATTTACCAATAAAAAAATTAATAATTTACATATTGTATTTGTATATATTAAACTTTTTACAGTAATGTAGTTCACTTTATTTTTCGATGGCTCTTTGAATTAGTGGGCTTGTAGTGTAAATTATGAAAAATTCGTACTATCATGGAACTATGAACATTTTCATGTGCCAAAGCTTGGGCTGTTTGACCAAACTTAGCTCATTTGTGAATTGTGAGACACTTTCCAACAAAAACTAGCAAGGGACTCCCCCTTCTCCCATATGTCTATTTATCATCAAGCTAGCCACTAAATTGGTAAGAAAAAATCAAAAATAACTTCACAAAATGGTATCAAATTATACGCCGTTTTGACGGAAGCCTACCAAACTAGTAAACGTTTCAAACCGAGGTAGCCAAGTATCTAAACCTCCCACTTAAGGGTATTCCGTTAGGATTCACTGTTAAATCTTAACGGAGTCCCATCACGTGCGACACACGTGATTTACTTAACCTAAACTACACATTATGCCCCTCTAATGCAGAACAATTTTTTTTTTTTTTTTTAATTTTTATGAATACAAAATAAACAAGATCTTTCTCTTATTTAACACAATAAAGTAAATTCTCTCACACTAAATTCAATGCTTAATTATCTCTATAGTATTTCAAAAGTGTTTCTACTCATTTTTTGTACAACAGGCAAATAAAATTTTGCTGTCTTTTGCTTTTAAATAGGGGTGGGCGTCGGTTCGGTAGGCGGTTAAGTCGGTTAACCGACTTTTGTCGGAATGTAGTCGGTGAATTTATTTCGGTTAAGTCGGTTAAGCGGTTAATAGGCGGTCGGTTAAGTCGGTTAAGCGGTTAATAAGCGGTCGGTTAAGTCGGTAAGGCGGTCGGTTAAGTCGGTAAGGCGGTTAATAGGCGGTCGGTTAAGTCGGTTAACATTCGGTTAAAATGGGTAATGAAACGACGTCGTTTTGATTTTTTTAAAGGAAAAAAAATGATCATACGTTTCGTTCTTACTAAAACGACGTCGTTTCGTTTTATGTCGGTTCGGTTAATCGGTCGGAATAGCATTCGGTTCGGTTCGGTTCGGTTCGGCTGCCGCTTAAAAGGAGGTTCGGTTCGGTTCGGCTGCCGATCTAGCTTTCGGAATAAAATTTTATACCGACTACCGAACCGAAATTAGTCGGTTAAAGTCGGTAGGCGGTCGATGGCAGTTCGGTTCGGTTCGGTAAGCGGTCGGTAGGCGGTAGGCGGATAATTTGCCCACCCCTACTTTTAAAAGTAGAAAAACCACTTCCAAAAAATGCATAAAAATTCGAGTAAATCACACAAAAGTAAAAATAAAATTATAAAATAATCTCATAAAACATTCAAATGAACTAAAACATAAAACCCTTTGATTTTAGTTTAGTCCATATAAATTAAAAAATTAAATCTTTGTTCTCATAGGAGTATTTAAAATGAAAACAAGTTTAAAGGAAAAAAAAAAAAGAGCATGAATAAAACCTAAATTTTGATTATCAAAGCATTAATAGAAAATTAGCAGGAATTCCTAATAAATAAATTTTGGCCTTCTTTTACTTTCAAAAGTAGAAAAAACAATAATAAAAAAAAAGGAAAAAAAAGAAGAAAAAACACTTCCAAAAAATGCTCGGCGTAGCCCCAAGAGATCTCCCCTACACATTTCAAGTTATCATGTTTGTAAGCAAAATCAAGAACTTCGACTATACTACTAACTAAACAAGTACCTTTTCGTTGGCATGTTGAGCGAAGCTTTTTGACCCTGAAGTGTGTTTGATTTTTTGCTTTGATCGGCTCACCTGAGCCGTTTGCGCCTTGGCCTACATTGTCGGTATAGCGGGGGTAAATATTTTTTTTTTTATTCTATTGTTGCCTATATAGCACAACGTTTATGGGTCAGGAACGACATGGACGTGTAAGTGGGTTGGGACTTGGGGCAATCCCTTCGTCCCTTCCAGATCATGGTAGTTCACAATCTTTTGTTGTTGCCTATAGACTAGAAGATGCACAAGAAATTGCGGCACTAAGGTCAGAGGTAGCAGTGTTGAGGCAACAATTATAGGTTAAGTAGTTACTCATATATTTCTTGAATTATGTTATTTTGAACTACATTCATTTGGTTTCATTCCCTAACTCTCTCATGTACTTTTTACTTAACCTTATATGTATTCTTTGGTAACGAGGCATCCAATGGAAGCATTTTATTCAGCATTTCAAGCAACCATGTAAAAGAGTTATGCGAAGCCATCTGCAGCCACTCCCACTATTGAGATTCCTAGGTCTTTTGCACCTAAGGCGCCATACCCTGACAGATTGCTTGCGCTGAAAGGAAGAAAGTTTGAGGACATTCTGGAGGTATTCAAACAAGTGCAGATTAACATCCCATTTTTGGATGCCATCCAACAGGTGCCGTCTTATGCCAAGTTCTTGAAGGACTTGATCACTGTCAAGAGAAAAACCAATGTCCTAAAAAAGGTCTGTTTGACCGAGCAAGTCAACTCAATCCTTCAATGCAAGCTGCCTATCAAGTACAAGGACCCTAGATGTCCTACTATCTCTTGCACAATAGGAGTCAGCTGCATTGAGAAGGCTCTGCTTGATCTTGGAGCTAGTGTCAATCTCCTACCCTATTCGGTTTACTTGCAATTAGGGTTAGGAGAATTGAAGCCCACCTCCACGACACTGCAGTTGACTGATAGGTCAGTTAAGATACCACGGGGAATTGTGGAGGATGTTTTGATCAAGGTTGAGGAGATCCTAGAGGAAGCTATTGAAGAATCAAGCACTAAAGACCCCCTAAAGGCATGCTTTGCTCAGTTCGGAGAAGATTTGGACTTGGACATGTTACTTGAGCATGCCAATGCCATTGTAGAGTTTGCTCCTTTGGAGAGCATTGAGAAAGAGAAGGCAGCAATACCTGAGCCTCCAAAGAATGAACTTAAGCCCTTACCAGACAATCTCATGTATAAGTTCCTAGGTCCAGTAGAGACTTTACCTGTGATCATAGTTTCAGATTTACATGCTGCTCAAGAGGAGAAGTTGTTAGATGTCATGAGAGAGCACAAGGAAGCTATAGGCTGGACCTTTGAAGATATAAAGGGAATCAGCCCTTCGGTGGTGATGCACAAGATACATCTAGAGGAGGACGCTAAACCATCAAGGGAGCCACAGAGAAGGCTCAACCCATCCATGCAAGAAGTTGTGAGAGGAGAAGTGATAAAGTTATTGGATGCAGGTATCATCTATCCAATTTCTGACAACAAGTGGGTGAGCCCAATTCATGATGTGCCCAAGCAAGCTGGAGTGGCAGTCGTACAAAACAAGGATTGTGAGTTGGTGCCAACTTGAGTTCAGTTAGGATGGAGAGTCTACATCGACTACCGCAAGTTGAACACCGCCACCAGGAATGATCACTTTCCTCTCCCTTTCATTGATCAGATGGTGGAGCGCTTGGCAGGGCATGAGTACTACTGTTTTTTGGATGGTTATTCTTGATATAACCAGGTCCCTGTGGACCCCGAAGATCAGGAGAAGACAACCTTCACTTGTCCGTTTGGAACGTTCGCCTACCGACGCATGCCTCTTGGGTTATGCAATGCACCCGCTACTTTTCAGCGGTGCATGATCAGCATCTTTTCTGACATGGTGGAGCGTTTCCTATAGATATTCACGAATGACTTCTCGGTTTTCGATTCAACATTTAAGGAGAGTGTTTGCACCACCTCACTCTAGTTTTAGTGAGGTGCAAAGAGAAGAACCTGGTGTTCAACCGGGAGAAGTGCCATTTTATGGTGAAGCAAGGAATTGTACTTGGGCACGTCATTTCTCATCGGGGGATAGAGGTTGACAAGGCAAAGGTGGATCTGATATACAACCTTCCACCCCCACGTACGGTGAAAGAGGTTCGCTCTTTTCTAGGCCATGCAGGATTCTACCGGCGATTCATATAGGATTTTAGTAAGATCGCCAGGCCCTTGTGCAAATTATTGGTGAAGGAGGCCCCATTTATTTTTGATGAGAATTGCAGAAAGGCATTTGGGGCCTTGACGAAAATTTTGACGTCCACACCTGTCATTCAACCCCTAGCTTGGATGTACCTTTTGAGAGCATGTGTGACACGTCAGATTA
Organism: Alnus rubra; assembly: GCA_028654335.1. NCBI lineage: Eukaryota > Viridiplantae > Streptophyta > Magnoliopsida > Fagales > Betulaceae > Alnus > Alnus rubra. The sequence continues at coordinate 52,525 of JAJPGS010000624.1, forward strand.
TGTTGTTGGAGCTGTTTTAGGGCAGCACATTGATAAACTCCCCCATGTCATTTATTATGCAAGTTAGACTCTGAACGATGCCCAACTGAACTATTCAAACACTGAGAAGGAGTTGCTGGCAATCGTTTTTGCTTTAGATAAGTTTCAATCCTACTTTCTAGGATCAAAAGTCATCATCTACTCGGATCACGCAGCATTGAAGTATCTTTCTTCCAAAAATGATCCTAAATCTCGCATTCGGTGGATTTTGTTGTTGCAAGAGTTTGACATTGAGATTCGAGACAAGAAGGGTTCCAAAAAAGTGGGGGTCGATCATCTTTCGAGGATTACCGTGGATTTCACTGAGGAGACCACCCCCATCTCTGAGACCTTCCCTGACGAGCAGTTTTTGCTCATTGCTCAGACTCCTTCACCCTGGTTTGCTGATATAGTAAACTATCTTGTCACCTGTCAAATGCCTTTGCATTGGGGGCGGCAGGATAAGTCCAAGTTCATGTCCATGGTGAAGTACTTTTTCTTGGACGATCCTTATCTGTTCAAGTATTGTACCGATTAGATTATTAGGAGATGCATCCCTAAGCCTGACCAATCCAATCTCATCTCCTTTTATCATGATCATGCTTGTGGAGGCCACTTCAGTGCAAAGAAGACGGCTGCAAAAATTTTGCAGTGCGGATTTTATTAGCTGACCATCTTCCAAGATGCTCACACTTATTGTGTCACGTGTGAGCACTGTCAGAAGCTAGGGAGTATTTCACACTGAAATATGATGCCTCTCAACCTGATTCTTATTGTTGAGATCTTTGATGTGTGGGGCATTGATTTCATAGGACCTTTCCCAAACTCCTTCGACTATCTGTACATTCTTATTGCAGTGGACTATGTGTCCAAATAGGTGGAAGTTGTTGCCTGCAAAACCAATGACCACAGAGTTGTGGTTCAGTTTTTAAAAGACACTATATTTGCTCGTTTTGGTACTCTTCGAGCAATTATAGTGATGGTGGGAAGCATTTCTGCAACTGGATTTTCGAGCAGCTAATGAAGAAGTATTTCATCACGCACAAGGTTGCCACTCCATATCACCCTTAGATGAGTGGTCAAGTGGAGATTTCAAACCGAGAGATCAAGAGGATTTCGGAGAAGACGGTGAACCCGTCAAGGAAAGATTGGTCTCTTCGTTTGAACGATGCATTGTGGGCGTACCGGACAGCTTTCAAGACCCCGATTAGCATGTCACCCTACCGTCTTGTGTACGGAAAAGCATGTCATCTGCTGGTGCAGTTGGAGCCCAGAGCTTACTAGGCCATCAAGCAGCTGAATTTCGATCTCACGAAGGCTGACTCACAGAGGAAGCTCCAACTCAATGAATTGGAAGAGCTGAGGAATGATGCATATGATTGTGCAAGGTTATACAAGGCGAGGATGAAGAAGGCTCATGACTAGAACATATTGAGACGATCTTTTGAACCTCGTCAAAAAGTCCTTCTCTACAATTCACGTCTGCATCTGTTTCCAGGGAAACTCCGATCTCGATGGATAGGGCCATTTATTGTTCGATCAGTTTTTTCTCATGGGGCCATTGAGATTAAGGATCCAAAGAATGGCAGTATTTTCAAGGTGAGCGGACAAAGACTGAAGCCATTCTTGGAGTTGCAGAGCCCGGGGGTTGAGACGACCCTTTTGGAGGATCCGAGTTACTCGGAGTGATTGTCGTCAGGATGGAGAGTCTGGCTGAAGATTGAAAACTTAGCGCTTGTGGGAGGCAACCCTCATTGTTTTTCCTTATCATTTGATCTTGTTTCTTCTGTTTTAGTTGTGATTTTCAGGATAGTGTCTGCCGTTCAAGTTTGGGGGAGCGTTCTCCTACATTTTGCCAGACTTGTTTCGCACATTTCGGTATTGTATTTCTGGTCATATTGGGGGCAGTGTGTCATTTTAGTTTGGGGGTGGGGTAGACATTTCTGTCTGTTATTGTTGATTGTTTTTGTTGTCATTTTGACTACTTTTGTTTTCAAAAAAAAAAAAAATGTGTTGTTAATTGAGCATGGTTACATCTTATTGTGGTTTGCATATCATTGGTTTATTTAACATGTTGAATTTTGCATGTCATTAAAATCTATAATCTTTTGACTCATCTGTTGGATGAGTGAGACTTCACATGTTTGAATTGTTTATCACAAGCACTTTAGCATAGGGTTTGTGAGGTATGAAATGTGATTTGAGTATGTGTGCCTTGAGATTTGTAGGATGACTTGTTGATGAAACCTTGGCTTAATAATAATAAAAAAAAAATAGCATAGAATAATATCATCAATTTAAGTTCTCATTGAGTAACCGGGCCTCTTTCCTCACTAGCATTGGGTGTTCATGTAAAAAGATGAGAATTTCAGGTTGGTTGATTGTTTTGCTAGTTTGACTTCGTAGCCTTTTTGACTTAAGTAATTAAGCCTTTAGGGATATTTTTACATCTAGTGCCCTAAAACCATCTGGTTTGGGAGTCACTGGCCCAACACTCGTTACATGGGTTAGTTAGAAAGCTTAAGGAAGTCAAGCATTGCACAGCCTACACAATATATATATATATATATATATATATATATATATATATATATATATATATATATATATATATATATATATATAAATTTGCACATTTAAGCCTTGGTTATTTTCATCTGATGGAATTCCTGTGAGTTTTTGGGTACACATGCTTTGAGAAAAGTTGAAACCTCGTGAGTCTATGTTAATCATACCTTACACTTATTTGAACATGTGTTGTCTCAATATTCCAATTATGAGTTGATTGATTTTTGATGACCTGATGATGTGATGTTCATTTTGTTAAACATGTTCATGATGTATGAACCATATGTTTGTGTGGGGATTTTTTTCTTAATTGACAATACAACACTTCAATGTTTGTGCGTATCATTTTTGGCAAAACTACACGAGACTTCACTCGTCCGTTAGGGAATCCTAGGGATTTAAAAGGCTTGTTGCATATGCTAAGTACAATTGTTTCTCCCACGAAAGAGGATTTATGTTTCATGCTTTGATTTTGTTTTTCATTCTGTTTTGCTAAGGGACTAGCAAAATGTAAGTTTGAGGGTATTTGATGAGTGCCAAATATTGTATATTTCGATCATTTGATTTACACTAGTTAGACCTTTGGCCTTGTTATTTTCTGATATTTTGGCTAGTTTTGGCGTTTTTGTGTTTTGTAGGACATTAAGAGAGAAATGACAAATTTCAAGAAAAAATACTTGGAATTCGGAAATTCTGGAAAGTCGATCGATCAAAATTTTGTTCGAGTTCGATCGATCGAACTTAAAGTCAATCAATCAAAATTTCCCAAAACTGACATTCGCAGACGCGCACCAGAACGCCCAATCAGGGGCTTCTCCATGACAAAAAGCAGTTCTCCCTCTGATTTTCGCAACAAAACATGTTGGCTTTGAGATTTTGGTTGTCTCTTGCTAGAGAGGAACCTATAGAAGGATAGAGGTGTCATTTTACATTAGTTTCTAACCCTAATTTCCTTCTATAAAGCCATAGCCACGCCTCCTTGTTAGAGAGTGATTTTAGAGCAGGAGCTAGGTTTATTTTCATCCATTTTACAGCTTAGTTCAGTAGCTATTTTCCTTTAGATACTTCTCTTTTGTAAAGTTTTCTTCTAATTTCATGATTGTTCTTCAAGTTCTTGTGGTGCTTTTAGTCATGGGAGGCTAGAACTCTCAACTAAGGTTGAGGATGAAACCTCACCATTGATAACACTCACACTTTTGTTATACTATTTGTACATTTGATGCTCTATCCATATGTTGTTCAAGTTCCATTCACTTTAATGCTTTATCTTTTGAAAGAGGATATCCATTGTAATTTGTTCTTTGAATGGATACAATGGATGATTTGATTTCAAATGAGTATTCTTTGTGATTCATCTTTGAGTTGGATTCATTAAATGGTTCTAACATTTATGGTTAAGAACTTGAATGACAACTTTAGCTTAAATGTTCTTTGAGTGTTTAAATAGAAACCAAGAGTGTGTGTTGTTGGATTTGGTTTGGTGGATTCTTTAGCCTTAGTTCCTTTTTACATATTTTGTTTCACCATCTTTAACTTAGTGTTATTTTGCATGTTTAAACCTCAATATTTGGAACTAGGTTAAAATAAGGTTAATTAAACAAAACAGTGATTTTTTACCATTTCCTTGTTGATTCGACCTCACACTTGTACACACTATATTGCAAACGATTTGTGCGCTTGCGAGTACTCTTTTAAACTCACAACAGTATGCTTATGGGGAACAACTTAGAGCTACTTCTAGTTTGGCTACTAACACTCCCCTTCATAAGGAGCCAATACATGACGGTTCCAGCTAGATGTGTGACATGTTGCATGGAGTTTTTTCCACGTATGATCTCAGACTAGATCCTGGTTTGAGTCAATGCCCTATATCAGAAATGGGTGAAGAAACTGAAGTTGAATACTAAGATCGACAAGGTACTAGTGAGGGGACTCAAAAGTTTTATAATTTCCTGAATGCATGATGCCGACAAAAGCCATTATATGAAGGGTGCACTGAATATACTAAGTTTTCCGCTATTGTAGACTTGTATAATTTAAAGTGTATGGCTGGATGGACTAATAACTATTTTACATGGTTGCTTGAAACATTGAGTAAAATGCTTCCATCGGATGCCTCATTACCAAAGAATACATATGAGGTTAATTAAAAAGTACATGAGGGAGTTAGGGAATGAAACCAAAGGAATGCAGTACAAAATAACATAATTCAAGAAATATATGGATAAATACTTAACCTCTAATTGTTGCCTCAACACTACTACCTCCGAACTTGGTGCCGCAATTTCTTGTGCATCTTCTAGTCTAGAGGCACCAACAAAAGATTATGAACTACCATGATCTGAAAGGGATGAAGGGGTAGCCCCCAGTCCCAACCCACGTACACGTCCATGTCGTTCCTGACCTATAAATGTTGAGTATGCATCGTTTCGATGGTACATCATCCTGCCCACTTGGGTACCCTCCAGTGAGTTTAGTGAAGAAATAACTAAAATTTGGCGTACAACAATTCATCCCGTCGCTGCGCTCACAGGTGTGCCATCTTTATGCTTATGTGTGGCAATATAGAATTGGGACCTGCTTGGCGTAGCCCCAATAGATCTTCCCTACACATTTCAAGTTATCATGTTTGTAAGCAAAATCAAGAACTTCAATTGTACTCCTAACTAAATAAGTACCTTTTCGTTGGCACGTCGAGCGAAGCTTTTTGACCCTGAAGTGTGTTTGATTTTTTTGCTTTGATCGGCTCACCTGAGCCGTTTGCGCTTTGGCCTACATTGTCGGTATGATGGGGGTAAATTTTTTTTTTTTATTCTATTGTTGCCTATATAGCAAAACATTTATAGGTCAAGAACAACATGGATGTGTAAGTGGGTTGGGACTGGGGGCAATCCCTTCGTCCCTTCCAGATCAGGGTAGTTCACAATCTTTTGTTGGTTCCTATAGACTAGAAGATGCACAAGGAATTGTGGCACTAAGGTCAGAGGTAGCAGTGTTGAGGCGACAATTATAGGTTAAGTAGTTACTCATATATTTCTTGAATTATGTTATTTTGAACTACATTCCTTTGGTTTCATTCCCTAACTCTCTCATGTACTTTTTAATTAACCTCATATGTATTCTTTAGTAACGAGACATTCGATGGAAGCATTTTATTCAGCATTTCAAGCAACCATGTAAAAGACTTATTAGTCCATCCAACCATACACTTTATGTGACGACCCGTTTTTTTTTTTTTTTTTTTTTTTTTTTTTATATTACAAATCATTTGCATAAACATTAATCTCTTAAAATATAAACGGATCTTCACAGTGGCACGACTACATGTCGCTCAACCAACATATGCACATGCCCCATAACATGCACCGGATAATCAAAGTAACACATCTAATAACATCTATGCAGCGGAAAACGTAATCAGAATATCATAAGTCACATCTATAAACATAAACTAATAATTAAACAAAAAGAGCCATAATGTCTATCTATTTAAATCTTCTCAATATGATAATTACATCAAAGAATGACTTTCAAAGAATAAGTGACACAGGCGTCACAAGCCATATACCAAACCTGTAAAACAGTGGACACCTGTGGTCTAATAATTACGACTATCGTGGCGAGCTTCAGTCATAACATCTCAAGTACACTGCTACAAGACCATCAACTACAACTGGAGTACCTGTAGCCAAAGGAACATCGTCTATACGGTTGTGGGGGTTTGCCACATCCGTATAGGTGAAAGGATGAGTTCACCGTCTCAGTACATAATACCGAGACCTCAGTGAAATTAAACTGACTGAGTTTTCGCAAAGAACCAACTTTCCTTTCTAGTCTTGCGTACACTATAACAGCTACCAATTTTATAAACTTTTGTTAGAAAAGCCCCATAGCTGATATAGCAAACACTGACTAATAGAAAACATTTAAAGCATATTATGTAGCTGTGAACATATATAGAAGTTCCAGTCATCCCATCTTGGAAGCTTCTACATATAAACTCATCTACAATATATTACTTTTGATCGGTGGCTTAGACGTATGTGCACGCGACCACCCCATTATAGGATTCACACCTACACATAAGTCTTAAGTAAGAAAACATGGCATCTTACTCTTTCATACTAAGATATCATCTCTCAAAAATACGAGCAACACTATCTCTAATCGTATTTCAGCTTCGTGCCTTGAACGTTAGTTGATCATGCGAGCACTAGAGTGGAACTCTAATATGCAAGCACGTCTTTATTGAAGAACAATGACAGTCAACCTACTTACTCATAGACATGCAATTACTCATATATGGGTAACATGAACATCCTTGTACATTCAAGTTCAATGCTTTTTAAACACATACAACCAACCGATAGAAATATACATATGCTCTTTTCCATTAAAACTTACATGCATACTAATATGTCTAGCAAAACTACTCATAGCTAGGGCTAGCAAAATGGGTCTGCGGGTCAACCCGTTTACGACCTGTGGAGACCAGCAACCCGTTTAAGCTAGACCCAAACACGACACATTTATGTTAACGGGTCGGGGCTCTAGACACGAAACAACACGGCAATTTCACGAGTCACCTGACACGACCAGTGAAACTTGTTTAGCATAATGGGTCGTGTCGGGTCGACACAACCCATTTGACCCGTTTATGAAATTCTAGTAAAAGGTTGTTACAGGGAGAGGAGGTCGTAGTTTCTCAGTGTTATCTACAGCTAAATGACAACCTCTACCTCCACAATCCCCAGATTTGCACTCATGCCCATCTCTTTTCTACCTCTGCCCCCTGTTTTCCCCTCCATACCATTTTTCCTTATATATTCTATATATTTTTGCTTTGGCAAATCCACAGAATAAGCATCAGAAAGCTAGAGAGAGATGGAGATAGTGGGTGGGATGTTTGGAAAATTAGGTCGCTAGTCCTATGCAATGTTGTGTTTGGGAGTGCTACTTGTGTCTGTAACCATAGCTCACTGTTGCCTCTGTGCTACTAAGCCAACCGACCCTCGGGAGCCCGCAACACGCAGCAGAGAGACAAGGAGAGTGGCTGCAATGTCGGTAACGAGTGGAGAGCAGAGAGAGAGAGAGCATCGGGTGGGTCCAGCGGGAGGAAGAAGAAGGGGGCGGCGCGGCGCATAAGGAAAAAGAAAAGAAGTTAGGGTTTTGTTTTTATGTTTTCGGCTAATGCCTAATAATCCCATTTCCTTTTTAAAAATAAAAAATAAAGTTATCGTAATCGTGTTTGGCAGGCCACACACGAGTGACTCGTGACACGACCTGCCAGACCAAACTAAACGGGTCATAAACAGGTCGACCCGTTTATGACCCAAACCCATTTAAGGTAAACCCAAACCCCATAATTTCGTGTCGTGTTCGTGTCGGGTCGTGTCAAAATTGTCAGCCCTACTCATAGCATAAAAACATCACACTCATGAAAACAATACTATACATGCTTATGCAAGTTTCCTCATGGGAGTTACCCCAAGAACTCATGGGATTTAACCCAAGTACCACATGAAAATTAATCCAAGCCTCATGGGATTTGACCCAAGTACCTCATGGAAATTAATCCAAGAACTCATGGAAATTAATCTAAGAACTCATGGGACTAACCTCAAGTATAGTTTCTCGTGGGCTATAAACCTCACTTCGATGCACGTTTAGCGTTCATATGCTTATGTCTCATGCCTTAAAACAATATACATATACTTTCTAATTTCATGAACATGCCTTTAACTCATGCTTTCAATGTAAATCCATAAACAGTTTAACACCTCAATTCATCAATCAACATTTGCATAATTTAAATCCCAACAACAACAAGCAATCAAACTCTTCAAATCAATTCAAATCACACTTTTCAATCACACATCATTTCTCATAAACATCATTGATATTTCAACATAATTGAAACTACTCAACAAATTGAATCGCTTAGTCATGCGAGGGCCATGTGCAAGTGCAGGGGGGAACTTGCGGGCTTGTAAGTGGCATGAAGGAAACTAAGGGAGGCGTTGGAGAGCAGAAAGGCTGAGGGTGACGGTGGTGAGGTATTAACGTACAACACACTGCTAACTCTATTCAAACTAATAAGAGTTCTAGTGAGTGTGTTAAGGAGAAACCCAGTTGATCACAACTACTAGTGACAGCTGGTTCCTACAGAGATAGAATCCTACTTGTACTTACTGGAAGAGTTTTAATTGTATTTGTTTACTTTAGGCTGCTGATCATAGTTTTGTATTTAGATTCGATTTATCTCTAAGAGATAGTATTAGACTAGGAAGCAAGTACTTTGATGTTATCTTGTATTGTGTACAAACTCTATATAAATCAATAGAAGCTCACAAGATGAGTAAGCTTGAAAAGCCAAATATTCTTTGTTTCTACATGAGGCGTGTTAGCGGTGAAGCCAGACAGAGGAAGACAGATTTGGACCCCAAATCTGGTGAGAGAGTGACAAGCAGACGTCGGTATATTGGAAAGAAGAGCCACAAAATTAACATATATAGATAAATTGCCAAAGGCAAAGGATAAGGCTTCAGAAAAGGTGAAAGGCTAAAGAAAACTCTAAAAAGAAAGGGAAACTTCTTTCTTTAAGAAGAGAGAAACTCGATAGGGGAGACTTCAAGTAGTAGGGGACAAGTCCGAAGAAAGTACAAGGTTAATCTTCCCTCCTCTAACACGACAGCAGTCTATGAGATTTTTTCCTTCTGTGGTGCTCAAGTCAGAGTGAGCAATATGACTGCAATGGTTGTGAACTTTCTTAATTTCTAATTAAATGTACATTTTGTATATTTGTCTAGTTTTTTACATAGTAACATATTTGTAGTACGAATTTTGATTTATAGTTTTAGGTATATTGTAGACCAGACTAATACTAAAAATTAATTTTTTATCTCTCAACTATCACACAATGTTAACGTGACAATCTCAATTAATTCTTGGATTAGAATTTGTCAATATATATACATTCTACGGGTTGGTTGTGACTGCTACATCAGCATTATGAGATAATTATGAATTAAAAATATGATTTCTAGTGTTACTATGTAATCAATGGTGCTTTTGGCAAGAAACTGGTTGAACCTAGGTGTACTTAGAAGAGTAAAATACGTGTTATTAGAATTTTTTCCAACCTGATCATATCTAAGTGGTTGTGTGCCGGACCATTCCCAGTCAAACCATGGGTATGGGGATCATGGTTTCCTGCAATTCCCATGTATTGTAAGGCATGAAATTTGAGAAATTCAAATCGTTTGTCACATTGAATTGCCTTAAATATGCCATGTTATTTAGATTTAACATTTATTTGCCATTTTTTTAAAAATAAATAAATAAACCACACCCTTTCTTTAAGTAAAAAATCCAAACATTTGTCTATCTCCACCCGCTCAAAATCAAGACGATGCAAGGACTAAAAGGAGCCGCCGAATCAACACCATCAAATTCAACAACCACCAACTTTAGTAGTGGTGCGACCACCACCTAAGCCTTTTAGAGAGTAATCACACCACTCGAGCTAAGAGGTGGTTGCACCACCCAAATTGCATCCTAAATTGCAAGGACTTGATCCATGGGTATGGTCCATGGATTAATAACAGTTGTGTAGCCAGCACATTTGGTTGATAGGCTCAAGAATTACAATTGACAAAGTTTATTTATCCATTTTGTTAATTACAGTGGAGCCACTTTGTTAGTTACCTAATCCACTTTGTCTTTTTTCCTTTTTGATTCATCGATCAACTATATTTGAATGAAAATAAAAGTAATTCCAGTTAGACGTAGCTTATAAAATTAATAAAATAAAAAAATAAAAAAAAAATTAGACATAAAAATTATCTAAACAACAAACTAGATACTGCAAAAGAAACTTCGCCACAAATCTACTAGGATTTGTAAAACTAAAAGAAAATTCAGACAGTCTAAAAGTGAAACTTGAAGAGGCACCGTGGAAGCTTAGGAAAATTGAAAAGTAAATGAAGGAAAAGAAGAATATTACTGGCCTCTTTACAGGATATTCCATTGTCTTTTACCATCAATTAATTAATTTATTATTATTATTATTATTATTATTATTATTATTATTATTATTATTATTATTATTATCAGTTTACATTTTAGGGTAAGTGGTAATTTTTGTCATTTACCTGTTACTTTAATTAAATATTTTACATGTTAAACTTAAATTTTTGAGAAATAGGAATGTGCGATAATCTCTGTAAATAATAGTGCAAGTATAGTTTTTGAGTAATATTTCCTACACAACTTTTACACAACTCTAACAACCTTTTTATATGATCAACTATTGGATTTGTTTTCTTACATGTGGGCCCTAAATATTCAATGTTTGCTCTTTAAAAAAGGTTGTTAGAGTTGTGTAAAAGTTGTGCAAAAGTTGTGTAGGAAACATTACTCTTTTGCTTAATGGGTGTTAAGTTTAAGAATCAAAGTTAAATATCTGTAATCCATAATGTTATTTGTGTGTTTTTTGTTGACCTAGCTAGTTAGGAAATTGTTCCATAAGGAGTAGCTCAATCGGTTGGGGACCACGCTTCATGAAGCGGAGGTCACTAGTTTGAATCTCTCCGCTCCCCCTCTTATGTGGACATGTCAAAAAAAAAAAAAAAGTAGAAGAAGAAGAAGCTAGCTAGGCAATTGGTGGTCAAATGACTCAATTTTTTTTTGGATGAATCAAATCTTATATAACCAAACAAAGAGACAACATACACTTTCCCAGCAAAACACTAGAAAATACAAAACTACTCACAGTAGCTACAAACATCAGCAAGGCCAGCAACAAGCTGAGCTAGCTGAGAAACGTAGTAAACAATAGAAACAGAAGATCAACAAATCTTTAGCAACAAAACAACACATATAAACCAAACCCCTAATCCATCTAACTAGAAACCAAGGGTTGTAAGCTCCATTTCTGGTCCAACCGAGCACTGTTCACTATCTTCTTGGCTGAGCACCTAGCAAGCACTCTAGACCGGACCTCCCATTTCACTTGCTTGACCAAATCTTCCTCCGAACGAGGAGAATTATCATGTAGTAAGTCATTTCGATGCCTCCAAAGGTGATAAACGGTGGCACCAAAACAAAGTCCACAGAGAGTAGCTGTGACGACCCTTTTTTTTTTTTTTTTACATAAATCATTTGCTTAATCATTAATCTCTTAAAATACAAATGGGTCTTCACAGTGGCACGACGATGCATCGCAAAGCCAACATATGGTAAATCAGAGTACAACATCTAACTACTAAACATCGGAAAACATAAACCTAATAGTGAAAATCTCATCATAAACATCTATCATAAATTAATAACAAGAGCTATTTAACATCTATGTGTTTAAGTCTTTCCTCAAAATAAATACATAACAGAAATGGCTTTATACCATAACAAGTGACATAAGCGTCACAAGTCATCAACAAAACTTAGAAAACAGAGGACACCCATAGTCCCACAATTACAACTGTCGCGGCGAGCTTCGGTCATAATATCCCACGTGCACATCTATAACCATCACTACGACCGCAGTACCTGTAGCCAAAGGAACATCATCTATATGGTTGTGGGGGTTTGCCACATCCGTATAGGTGAAAGAGTGGGTTCACTGTCTCAGTACATAATACTGAGACCTCAATGATATTAAACTAACTGAGTTTTCGCAATGAACCAACTTTTTCTTTTTAGTCTCGTGTACACTAACAGCTACCAATTTATAAAATTTGTTTGAAAACCCCCATAACTGATATAGCAAACACCGACTTTCAGAAATCATTTAAAACATACTATGTAGTTGGACTTATACGTAGAAGTTCCATTGGCTTGGAAGCAACTATGTATACACCCATCTACAATAATACTTTTATGTTGGTAGCTCAAATGCACAGAGATCTAACGTTATTAACTGTGATATCACCGTGCCTCAGAGCATTACAACTTCATGTTTATGGCACATAGTTGTCCATGCGGTTATTAGAGTAAAACTCTGATATCCAAGCACTTTTTACTGATGTACCACGACAATCCATCTACCTACTCCCAAGTCACACTGATATCCCAACCAATAGTGTCACATCAAAGTACACCAAGCTTAAAACATGCCATCTCGTTCTTTAGTACGAGCTTACTATCATTTCCCGAATATGGTTAACACCGAATCCTAAGGCATTACAACTTCATGTCAAGGCACATAGTTGTCCATGCGGTTACTAGAGTAAAACTCTGATATCCAAGCACTTCTTATTGATGTTCCACGACAATCCATCTACCTACTCCCAGGACACTATATTACTCATACCGAACAATGACAATACTCTTATACCTCTAAGCTCAATGTTCTAAAATCATGCAACCAGACGATAGCAGTATACATAAGCTCTTTTGTCATTAAAACTCTTAGGCATACTAATACGTCTAGCATAAAAACTACAATATTCTATATCATGAAAACATCACACAATTTAAATCATGCTATATATGCTATACATGCTACTGTGCCATTGTCAAACTGCTGAACTGAGCTGATGCTGGGTTACTGCTGGTTACTGCATGCTTTATGCTCTATGCTACATGTTCTATGCTCTTTGCTTGACTAGTAAATAATGCCTTACTGTATCATGCTAATAAATCATACTTTTCTAAACATTTTAATATTTCATCCAAAACATGCAACACACTGTACTATATTCTGAAACTATCCTTGATATATTTGAACATACTCTAAAGTACTCAAATCAAGCAAAACAGATATATTTAACATACAGTTGGTTCGGATTTATAAAACAACATATATATTTTACAATTTTATAATATATAAAAATAACAGTTTCTCAGTGAGTAAAACATCACCTGGCTGCATTAGACTCTTGACTTGAACATCCCCTCGGATTCTAGTCATTTGGACTCTACATTGGAGAATCAATTGAAGTCTCCAATCCGGACACTATCCTGCAAACATTGTAACGTTAGACTATGCTATGGGATTCGTTCTAGGACACTTAAACTATCCACGCGCTCACCCGTTGCATTACCCGCTTCTAAGACTATCTAAGTATCCTAAACTATTATTATATTAACACTTGGGGTCTAGGTTCATATTTTATTCTTCTTAGTATCCTTAAGTTATGTTAAATATTTCATTTGTCTACTTACTATTATTAAGTTACATTATCATTGTTAATCATTTTTATAGTTTGTTATTTATTTACTAAGTTAACATATATATATATTTATGTATACATATACAATGTTCATCCAGCTTAAGCTTAGTTCGGTGATATACTTAAGTACTTTACCTAATGAATCCATTGGTTATTAATTAAACCGGGCTAAGTATAATTTCATTTGTTTATTGTACTCTTACATCTACTCTATTTACTTATTTCCTTAATTTATGCCTAATTAGGTAAATATTCCAATAATTAACTCATAAAGCCTAACGTTTAACACTTTAAACCTCATAGCCACATTCACAAGCCAACACAAACCTATAAACAAGTCATTTACTAAATTAGAGCCTCAAAACACGCTCATAACATTCAAACAACTTCATCCCGCTTAAAATTTTCTCAAACCAATAATTAACATCTCTATAAATCAATACCACAATACACAAACTTTCTTCCCAAAAACTGAACCAAATCCATAAAACTCAAGAAACATCATCAAAGAATAATAAACACTCAACATTCCATCCATTAAGTCAAACTACTAAAAGCCACCAAAATTCCCCAACATCTATCATCAATAACTAACGATTACATTCTCTAATATCATGATAAAGTCTCAACTCAAAATATATCAACAAATCCAACACGTAGGGTTAATCCCTTAAATAAACAACTTAAAGTCAATTACAACCTTCATCAATAAACCACAATTCACAAATCCAAAAATCAGACTTGAATCCCATCAAAATACTCATCAAAACTAGCCCATACCTTCTCCAAAACTTAAATCATAAATTACCAAGTCAAGTCTTAAAACACAACATCAAATATGGCAAGATTTTCCTTCACATCAAACCTCTAAAATTTCAATAATCATAAGCCATAATCATCTAAGCCAACATTAATAATTATTCCAAAATCAGAGTTTTAACTAACATAAGTTCCCACAAACATTGAACCCATTTTCTAACAAATAACCATCAAGAACCAACTTCATCAATGGCCAAGACATTAACAATTATCAAAAGCCTCAAACCGAACTTCAAGAATACTTATTCGGTTCTACCGAGAAAATTCTCCATAGTTTTCAACATAAAGACCCATCCAGTTAAATCCACAAGAACACATACACATGATCGAATCTTCACCACCCAAAATACATCACAATACTCAAATAAAAACCACAATCGGTCAAGAATACTATCAAAACTGAATCCCTCTCAAAGAAACCATCATTCGGCCATCACCCTAAAATCCCAATTGAAACCCTAGATTTTCATCTCAAGAAAGACCCATAATTTTCAACTCAAAGAGGCCCAAGTCGTATCTCCAAAACAACCAAAATAAAGTACAAAAATGCAGAATTCCTAATCCAAGAGAACCCACTCAATTTACACAGAAAATTAAGGGTAAACTTCAACAAAAATCAAAGGCAAAGGGAAAGAAGAATCTTATTGTTAGTTTGTAATTGGCCACATTCTGTTGGACAAAATCACTTCTTTGTAATGATGCTTTTTAACAGAGAATCCGCTATTCAGAGTGCTTCCAGAAGATTCTGTACAATCTACATGTCAGAAAAATCCAGTTCCCTGCCAGCCGTCCAGACGACATGATATACCGTCTGGACGCCCAACTGTCTAAAGCATCATCCGTCCGGACGACGAGAACTTTTCTTCCGGACCTTCCTCTGTGTCGAGAACTTCAAACTGCTTTAGCTTGCATCCGTCCGGACGCTTCAACAGCACGTCCGGACGACACTCAGTGTTCGACCAAGCTTCAGGATTTCTTTCTAAAACACAGATATGGGAAGATTTCTGCAACCGTCCGGACGATGTGGATTCCTGTCCAGACGCGCTCATCCATAAGGCAAGTATCGCATTCAAAATCCAGACGTTCGAACGCCAATCAACATGGTCCGAACACACGAGCATCAGATCAACCGCCTGGATGACCATCCCCTTGGTCCGGATGCGCGAAGCCTCTATATGGAAATTACTTGTAGCAGACGTGCAACCGTTCGGACGCGGCTCAAAACAGGAAAGATTTTCAGCGAAATTTTTGGAAAGCTGATTGCATATTGTCCGTCCAGACGACCTATGACTACCGTCCAGACGACCTATGACTACCGTCCAGACGACGCCCAGTTTTATCAAGCCAAATGCTCATTTGAACCCTCTGCCTATAAATAGAGGCCTCTAGGCTTGAGAACTGCAAGAATTCGGTATTGAATTCCATTAGTGCTTAGAGAGTTAAATTGTAAGATTATTGAGCAGATTGTTCCTTTGAAGCCATTATTGTGTGTGCTGTTACTGCGCTAATCTGAAGTCTATCTTAGGGGTTGGCTCTAAGGTAAAGGATTCCATTGAAGACCCCTTCAGGTAGGAGAACTGGTTGGGAGGCGTTCGTGTTAGGCTACACGTTAGAGTGCAAGGTACGACCACTGCATCAGGAGTATGTGAGTGCTACTACTTTGTAACTAGTCTTGTCTTCTGAATAGTGGGTATCCTGGGTTTGGCTGCCCCGAAGTGGTTTTTCTCATATTGAGTTTTTCACTTCGTTAACAAAAATTCTTGTGTTGTCTAAATTCTGCATTAATATTTTGTTAACACTTTGTGCACACACACACACACACACACACACACACACACACTCTTGCTCTTATTAGAAGTCAATTTCAATTTTTCACTTACCCCTAATTTTTGTTGCATTTTCGGACTCCCCTGCTTGGTGTTCTCCAGTGCTCTCTCCCAACTTTGCAAGTCTTTCTCTCTCTTGGTCTCTCTGTGTGTGATAGAAGAGAAGGGAAGAAGGGAAAGGGTTGTGCTACTATGTGTGTGACAAAACCATGAGGGAAAGAAAGGAAAAAGGGAGAAAAAGAAAAGAAAAGGGGGCGTCGGGTTGCTGGGAGAGACGTGCGGGTGGGCTGTGCAAGAGAACAGAGAAGAGAGGGAAGGGGAAAGGGTCGCTGTCGGGCTGGAGAAGAAGAAAGGAAGATGAGAAGAAAAGAAAAGAAATGGAGATACAGAGCTGCGTGGCCGAGAGAAGAGAATAAGAGAGAAAAAGAAAAGAGAGAGAGTGTGGTGCATGTGGTTGAGAAACAAAGGGAGAAGATATAAGGCTATCTTCTCCCAGCCAGTCACAGGCTGACACATGGCATCATTATTATTATTACTCAAACCCTATTATTTTATCTTAGATTTTTTTTATTTCATCATACAAATTTCACATAAAATCTAATATTAGTCCATACTATGATTTATTTTTCTAAACCCCTTATTCAATTTCTTGATCTTTACAGTAGCATGCAAACTTTCACTCTTCATCCGATCTACAAACCAACTGCTAACTAAGTACCAGTCCACAGGAGGATCAAACACAAAGCAATCAGCCATAATGCTCTTCCAGACTCGACGGCTAAAGCTACAAGTGAAGAAAAGAGGATCACGACTCTCCTGACAAGCAAAGCAAGAGAGACACAAAATGGATCCCATGAACCCCCAACTGCACATTTTCTCCTTAGTGACGAGGGCATCCCTAAACACCAACCACAAAATGAAAGCATGTTTAGGGATAGCCAGTGCATACCAGACAATCTTATGCCATTCTACCTTATCAAATATGGGTTTAATCTTCTACCATGTTTGAGAACACGAATAAATCCCAGTAAAGGACTTCCAAACAGGGGTATCAACTCTGCCAATCTCAACTACCATTAATCTGCACTGAATTTGCACCAACTCATCGAACCTAGCACTAGGCCAGTACCAATAACCATTTCGAATAATAGAAGAAACTTTAGGACCAATAGAATTACCAGCATCATATACAGTCCTATATCCATACTTATCAAAAAGACAGCCATCCGGATGCCACACATCATACCATAGAAAAATCTTCTGGCCATCCCCTACTTTGTAGCTAATAAACTACTTAGTTATGCTTATAAGTTCCAATAAATTTCTCCAGCTCCAAGAGCAAGTTTGAGGGATGGGAACTTGCCAGAAGCTCCTTCCCTTGAGAAGATTGTCCTTAATCCAGGCCACCCATAAGGAGCCAGACCTGGCAAAAATAGCCCAAATATGGTGAAGCATGGGAGCTTGATTCCATATGTCGAGTTTTCTAATACCCAAGCCCTCTTCCTTCTTAAGAACACACACCTTGTCTCAAGCCACTTTTGCTCGAGCTCTAGTATCCTCTCCACACCAGAGGAACTGGTTTAACTTTTTTTCTAGAAGCTTGACCACTTTCTTTGGAAAGATAAACACCCTTGACCAAAAGACTTGGAAGCCACAAAGAATGGAAGTTATGGGCTGGAGCCGACCTGAAAATGAAAGATTTTTCACAAGCCAAGATTCAATCTGAGCCACAACTTTGGCCACAAGAATATCACAATCAACTGCAGATAATCTCTTAGTGATGAGAAGGACCCCAAGGTAACAGACAGGAAGTGATCCTTCACTCATATGGAGCAAACTTAGAGCTTCAGCTTTATCCTTATCCGGAATACCAGCACAAAAGACAAGGCCCTTAGCTGGATTGGCTTTAAGACCCAAGATATCCTCAAATTCATACAACACATTCTTGATGAGTTTAATAGAATGTAAACTAGCAGCAGTAAATATCAATAGGTCATCGGCAAAACAGAGATGTGTCAACTTAAGAGAATGGCATTTTGGATGGAAACCAAACTGAGAATTCTTTGCAGCCTCTTCCAACAAAAGGGAAAGTATCTCCATAGCCATAACAAATAAGTAGGGGGACAGGGGATCCCCCTGCCTCAAACCTTTTTGACCTGGAAATTACCCTACCAAAGAACCATTTAAAGCTATAGAATAGCTAGGAGAGGAAATGCATTCTCTAATCCAAGCAATGAACTTCCTGGGGGCACCAAAGCATCCTAGGCAGTGAAGGATGAAGTTCCAGCTTACAGAATCGTAAGCTTTCATTAGGTCCACTTTAAGAGTACATCTAGGAGTTCCCTTAGACCTATGGTAATGACAAACCAGTTCCAGCTTACAAAAGAATATTCTCAGCTATACTTATACCAAGGATGAAGGCCCCTTGGTTTGACCAATGACTCAAATTTGGTTAAAGCTTTTATGTTTTTATATGTTATTGCTTTATTCTTTTGCGTGTCTTGGGCAATAGAAATTATAAGACAATAGGCATAGGCTTTTAACATGAAGTGCATCAGCTTAGGAACCGTGTCTTGGACAATAAGCTTTAACATGTTTTTATATGTTATTGTTTTATTGTTTTGCATGTCTGGCACAGTTTGGTAGCATTTTTTTTATCTTATGTTCCGTTTATTTGGATATAAAATGTTTTTCATCGGAAAATATTTTCAATGAAATTATTTTTCAAAAAAAAAATAATTTTGCTGAAAACATTTTTCATCATTTGGCTCATATAAAAAAATTACTAACGGCGAAAAATCATTGCTGACGAGATTCTGTCATTGGCCAGCAGGATAACGACCATTTTCATCAAATTCCAGAGATGAAGGCTGGAATTCAGCAGCAATGGCCAGATTTTGGCTAGTTTCGGCGATGAAGGTTGGATTTCGATGGACTAGTGCCAGATTCCGGCCTGTTTTGCCGAAAACCAGTGACAGTTGCAGGCGTCAGAATTCGGCGTTCGGATACCAAAATTTGGGGACCTTCGGCGGTCGATTCAGGCTACCAACAAACTCCAATTCCCGACGGTGACGGATTCCCACAAACGTGCCGACAATAAAAAGGTGAAACAAATTGTATCCTAAAGCAGCCTCTCTAGTCTCTATATATATAATCCCGTGCACAATCATGTTCCATGAACAATTCCTCGAAACTTGCAACTTCTCTTGGCCTTGTTTGGCAAGAGAAATTTTGTTTTCCTCTCCCACTACACTTATCCCAAAAACAATCAATTTCAAAATATTCTAACTTTATATCACATCAATAATTTTTTATTATTATTTAAATAAAAAAAATTCACTACAATACAAAACTTTTTTACTTTTCTATACAAATTATTTTTACTTTATATCACATCTATCACTTCCAACTCCCACTACCAATTCCCCTTCCCTTACCAAACAAGGCCAACATGTCTGATCTCGAAAATCCCTCCGAATTTGAATTTCCTATTCTTCTTGAAACCCTTGAAGAAGCTAAACTTTCTTTGTGTTTATGGTTTCTTCAAGTTGTAATCGTGAATGGATTTTTCTTGGTGGTAATATGGCTAATTCTAACTCCTAAGATTCCCATTTACATCATCACCGACACCTATATTCCGACCTTATATGGCCAGAATTCTTCTACATCACTTCATCATGCCTGAAACACCTCTTCTATTCTCTTGAACCTCCAATTCCCAAACCCCAACAAGAAGATGGGCATCTACTACAACAATATCAACGTAACATTATATTACAGAAATGCTGTCATTGCTTCCAATCACTCCCTGTAGGGGTTTTACTAAGGTTACAAAAACACGATAGTATATCAAGTGCTTGTGACTGCTGATCACCGACAGTTATGGAAACATCGGAATGGAGTTACAAATGCGACACCATGATTGAGGGTTTGCTTGGAAAATTTTGTCAAATATAAGATATTCAGTCACACAACAAAGCATCACTGGATATATAAAGAAGCTCATGTGCCAGTTGGTTCAGAAAGGAAGATTTTAGGAGAGAAGAATATTATTGTAACGTCCCGCCTTTTGTAAAAAGGCGTAAGTGAAAATTTCAATTTTCACGTGACATTACGACATCATCAGAGTTATAAATTGGCAGCGGAATAATAATAATGGACTAGACATGGTAGTCCATAAAAGTGGGAAGCATCCTAGTTTCAGACATTGCTATCAAAATCACCTAAAGGTCTGGACAATCCTGATACTCCCATTCTTCGTAACCTGTATTATAATACAGAGAGAAACAATAATACAAAAGTACCTTATGAGTCCACTGCTTTCAACAATATGATGATTACTGATTTATTTAACAATATATAATGCAACAATATGCTGTAATGACAGTTTTATATGCACAGTCTTAATTATTTTCTTCTTACACTCCTCTCATACTAGGGCCATTAAATCCCTGTTCGTTTAAGCGGCTAATTATTGGAGCACGGACTCCCTTACCATGTTTTCTTAGCTTTTCTGCACTAGTAGTCAAAGTAACATACTTAGTACATTGGTCATCTCGACAACCAAGTACATTAACCATCCCGACAGTCAATTAAGTAGCCATAACTTGCCTAGCACATTGACCATTTCAACAGCCAACTTGTACTTATTATTGTTTTTCGCACGAGCGGTATGCTTGTCCATTGGTCATCCCAACAACTAACTTGTTACTAAACCTACATAATTTTTACAACAATATGCAATTTACTATTCCTATGCATATAATTAAATAAAACAAAAATCACAACATTATAGAAAACAACCACATATGATCCTCAGTGAGTAAGAATACTCACAGTTATTCTCCTTAGTCTCTTAGCTCTGCAATAAATCCGTCCACATAATAATATGTATACCAATTATCTATCAAATAAATCATTGTTTATAGACTCTCATCTCTTTATATTTATTATCATGCATCACTTCATTATGTTAGAGACGATCACTTAGTACAATCTTAAAACCTTGGTTCATGATTTGATGACGAGGCTATATGACCAATACCACCAAATATGAACCTAAAGGATTAAAATATATCATAAGGACAATAAGAGTAAATACGATCAATTCATGAAAGTCATGAGAACAATAAAAAATATAAAAGGAAATATAAATACGATCAACTTATGAAAGTCATGAGGACAATGAAATATAAAAGGATATATAAATACGATCAACTCATGAAAGTCATGAAGACATTGAAATATAAAAGGAAGTATAAATACAATCAACTCATGAAAGTCATGAGGACATGAAATGTAAAAGGAAATATAAATACGATCAACTTATGAAAGTCATGAGGACAATGAAATATAAAAGCAGTTTATATTACTTTTTATTTTAATTCTTTTATTTCTTAAACTTATTGGGTCTTTAAACAACTCATAAAACAAGTAATGAAATCAAAACCTATACCATCAAATTAATGAAACTAATGATTGGAAGCTTACCAAAATACTTCCTAGCACACACTTCAAGCTTTGAACCACACAAAACTACACAAATCTCACAATTTTGTCTCTTGGCTGTAGGTGTGTGTGTGAGTGAAGCTTAATGGGTATTGCATCCTTCCACCTTGGTTCTATTTATAAGAGAATGAATGGTTAGGATCAAGTAGACACATTTTGATCCAATGGATGGGAGTTGATGCATCTTAGCCTTTTCTCCAAGGTGCATGGGTTTCATCATTACTAAGGTAGTGCATTTGCATTATGATTAAAGAAATGGAATTTAAACCAACTCTCTCTCTCTCTCTCTCTCTCACATGATGGCTGGCCACTGGGAGAGTTTAATACAAAAATGCAGATCTGGAGGAAGTTAGGGCCAGCTAGTGTTGAGCTTTTAACTCATTTCTGCTAAAAATTCGACAGTTGGATTAATAAGGCACCGGTTTTGGCCAAAATGTCAACTGTTACCAAATTGAATTCTGACTTCACATAATTCAAGTATAAACTTTATATATACTATATTGAGTAATTATAAGCCATAAAAACATATTTATCAAGCTAAATTTAGAAGTCAAAGTTCAACCAAAAGTATCACTTGGCACCTAAATAGTCAACTGTAAATCTAAAAAGTCAACTGGTGGACTTTTCACCAAATTTTACCATGTGATAGATAATTCTATCGTGAGCACAACGGTTTTTGAATCGACTAAAACGGAGTTCGTTTGACCATGTTTCCGTCATTCCAAAGTTTAAGGTCTGTTTATTGAATTGAAACTATAAACGTTTTTTAATCAATGAATACTTATTTTCATAAATATTCAAATTTATTCTTTTGCCTTATTAATAGGTTTTAAAACTAATTTAAGACATTAAATCTTATTTCTTAAAATCTGGAGCGCTACAATTATAAAGCTGTCACAGAACAAGTTAAGGAGTAATGCTTGAGAAATATCACTTTTTTGGAATTCAATCAGAAAAAGTGATGTTGGATGGAAAAAAGGATTTGATTACAATTAATCAATTTTTAGATAGAGAATATTTCTATATTGGCCTAATAAAGAATATATATGAAAAATAAATTATATTCTAACAATTAGTTTGAATGTTAACAATTTGTAAGTGTGTAAGTCCAAATTCTCTCGAAGAAGCTTAAAAGGTTTGTTTTGGGGTACTCAAACTTTATTTTCTTTTGTTTTTTTCCTTGTTGTAGTACAATTTGTCCTTCTTGTACATTCTCTACTTTGTTTAGCCGGGTTGGCATCTCTGCAAGCAGAGAGCTAGCCTAGCTACAAGCTAGCAAAGCAGCCTGCTGCATATGATGATGCAAGGATTAAGTACTACAAGCCTGTGACTTCATATCAACAAAGCCTTTTCTCCCACTTATTTGAGATTGAAAATTTCAGGTCTATTGTCACCGTTTTCTCCTGATCACACTTCCTACTTGGTATCTCTTAACTCATGTGAGCTTTCATAAATAGCGTTTTAGGCTCTGTTAGTTTCGTTGTAAATCTTGTCCCTTTTTTCAATGTTTGGTATGATCAAAAATCTTGATAAAACAGAGAAATATTTTCTATTTGTCTGACATTGATCTGTGGGTATGGTTGAAGGATTAATATGATGGGAATCATAGTCAGGGCGACTTGATTTGCATTCTCATCTTTATCTTTATCTTTTTTGATGAATAAGTAGAACTATTATTAACAAATGAATCAACGGTATAGAGAAACCAACAAAACACCAAAACACATTACAAACCGACACTAACTCAGTATGTTAACATCAATATTCCATTTGTGACACAAGTTGATGTTTTCCAGAGTCTTCTTGAACTTCCATTTCCCAGAAACCCGGAACCTCACCTCCCAGTAAATTGACTTCAATATCTGCTCTTCATTTCTAGGTTGACTTCCAAACTTTATCTCATTTCTTGTTCTCCAAAGACCGTATACAGCAGAGCTCAATATCAGTTTACATATTGACCCCATCAAGGACTTAGTCTTCCAAGTTCTACACCATTCTTCATCAAACCATCCTAACTAGTAGGAGGATTTAAGATATCACAACGTTGTAAACAGGTTTTCCAAATTTGGGAACTAAACCCACATGAAAAAAATAAGTGGGCATGACTCTCAGTTCCATTTCTGCAGAAGACACAATTTGTATCTCCTTTATAACCCCAAGCCAGAAATCGATCGCCAGTGGTGAGCCTATTATTGACTGCTAACCAAAGGATAAATGCTTGTTTTGGAATAGCATGCTAATGCCAAACCAGCGGCCACCAGTTGACAATGGCCTTTTTCTGTCGAAGATAGTTCCAAGTATCAGAGCAAACATAGGAACTAGAACGGGATATGGACCACACAGGCTTATCAATCTCACCAATAGGCACTTCAGGTAACCTACTTTGTATATCAACTAACATCTCAGATCGTGCAGGCTTCCAGCACCATACTCCATTTTTTAAAATAGAATCCAGTTTAGCGTCTAACCGACTATGAGAGTCATACACAACTCTATAGCCAAATCTATCAACCAAGCCTCCAAATGGGTGCCAATTATCAATCCACATATGAATCTGACTCCCCGTGCCTACTTCAAACTTAATGAAGTCTCTAGCTAGGCCACGTATCTTCAATAACTTTCTCCAATTCCAAGAACAGTTTTGAGGAATGCTCACACTCCAAAAGCTCTTCCCCTTTAGTAAGTATTCTTGGACCCAAGCAACCCATATCGATCCAGATTTAGCAAATAAACTCCATATATGCCTCATCATGGAAGAAATATTCCAAATTTCCAACTCCTTAAGCCCCAAGCCACCCTCCTTTTTAGGGAAACAAATTTCAGCCCAAGACACTTTAGCCTTTGCAGCACACCCCTCTTTCCATCCCCAGGAAATGGTTAAATTTCTGACTAATATCTTGATAATCTTTTTAGGGAGAATAAAGATTCTAGACCAATAGACTTGAATGCTATACAGAATAGAGGAAAGAAGCTGCAATCTTCCTGCAAAAGACAGATTCTTGGAAGTCCAAGAGTCTATACGGCCAGCTATCTTCTCAATAAGCACTCGACAATCCCTTGCAGAGAGCTTAGAAGAGATAAGGGGACTCCAAGATAGCGAACAGGGAGATGACCTTCCCTCATCTGCATACAAATAGGGGGATAAATGATCCCCTTGCCTCAAGCCTTTCTCCCTTTTAAAATATCAAACCAAAGTCCCATTAAGGGAAATAGAAAATCTGGGAGATGTTATGCACATCTTGATCCAATTTGTGAATCTGGCAGGGAAACCAAAGTAGGAAAGGCAATGAACAATAAACTCCCAATCCACTGAATCATACGCCTTTATCAAGTCCACTTTCATGGTACATCTAGGAGAACCACCATCCCTATGATAATTTCAAACCAATTCTTGAGCCAGAAGGACATTCTCAGAGATACATCTACCCGGAATAAAAGCAGACTAATTCCTACTTATTAAGGAATTAAGAATAGGCAGCATCCTATTAGATAGAATTTTGGTTATGCACTTGTAAATAACATTACAACATGCAATAGGTCTAAAATCCCCCATAACTGAGGCATTTGGCTTCTTAGGGACCAAGGTTAATATAGTGGCATTAACCTCTTTAAGAAGCAAACCTATAACGCCCAAAAAATAAATAGGGAATTTAACATCTAATAAATTATATTTATTTGATAAGATGAGACTAAAAAGAAATTCTAAGTAGATAAATTTATATGATTGGAATAAAAATAGGTTTAAGATGAAATAATGGAATTAGAATAATAAAATAATACTAATTAGTCTTAGTGAAAATAAATAATTAATTGTAATGATAAGTTGTAATTGAATTAAATATTAGGGATTATATATTAACTAACAAAAGATAGAATTGAAATGAAGTGGGTTATAAAGTAATTTATATGAGTTGGGCCCTAAATAAAAAGAAGAATCTTATCCTAGACATGTGTCAAACTATAGACCACCCTTAGAATTCCTTATCTTTAGCAAGAAAAAAAAAAGAAAGAATAAAACAAATGGGCATTTTGGTATTTCTTTCTCCCCTTTTTCCTCTATCTCACACACCCCCTTTCTCCCTTCATCACACGATCTCTCTCCCTCCTTTCTTAATTTCTTTTCCTTTTCCTCTTCCTCTTCCTCTTCCTTTCTTCTTCACCTTATTCTACCAGACTGAGGGAGAGACCGAGACTAGAGAGACACCGAGAGAGAGATCGACGCCGAGAGAGAGAACAACGGACTGAGAGAGAGAGGTGTAGACCGAAGAGAAGGAAAAAGAGGAGAAGAGAAGAAGAAGAAGAAAAAAAGGGTTTTTCGGTCATGGGTCCTTATGAGGTAAAATCTCTAGTTTTTTTTATCTTTTCGTGATACCCATTGAGTTTGGAGCTAGAAAAGCATATGGGTTGTTAGAAATTTTCTTAGATTCAAAGTCTAGGTTAATATGGGTATGGGGTTTCGGTTTTAGGGAGATTGTTGTTGATTTTTGAGTTGTTTATGTGGGCATTTCGTCCATAGAAGCTTTTCTATGTAAATTTCATCATACCCATTGGATTTATATCTTGAAATCATATTAATTTGTGAGATTTTTAATTGGGTCCGAAAATTAGGGTTTATGTTTGGGAATTTTGGGGCTTTTCTATTTAGTTTAGTATGTTAGTTTGAAGATATTTTGGAGATGGCTTTAGTAGTGATTTGTGTTGTTTTTCATTGGTATTTTTTCTAGCATGACCAAATGGGTGTTCAATGAATGAGTCTTCGGGTAAGGTAGTTTTAGTTATGATGGATTGTTATAGATTGTTGGTTGTTGATTATTGGTATGACTAATAGAGGGGTTGATGTTAATATGTAAAGGAGGATTTCAAGTATATGTTGGAATTCTTTGTTATGGATCATTTGGGTGATTTGGTTATGTGATGAGGTTTTGTTATGGGGTGGGGTTTATTATAAATTAGTAGGAGATTTAATGAGCATTGCTATGTGGTTTTGTGGAAAATCTACGGATGAGCCATCTTTTTAGGTATGTAGTTAATGTATATAGGTCCTTTGTTACACAACCAACTATGGATAGAAGTTAAAATTGGGGTTGTATGATATTGGTAAGATTGAATGAGATGATGGCTAAAATGAAATAAATAGATTTTCATAAATTGCGATAAGAGTTATTAAATTAATAAGTTAAATAAAATTAAGGCTCTATGGCTTAATTACTCAAGTATTTATATAATAAAATAATAAAGGGTTGAATAGGATAGTTGAAGATGATAATGTCATGAGATTTATAGTTTAACCTAATTAGGCCTATAACCCATTAATCCAATTAGGTCCTATGACTTAAACTACTTGGATGGTTAGAAACTAATAAGAGTAAAAGTATTAAATGTAGTGGTTAAGATTAGAAGAACATAGAGTTGTAATGTCGAAAACAATCTTAAGTCCATAAGTAAATGTTAGTGATGGAAAGAAAAGCCAACCAGACTGATCACAAGTTTAGAATAATTTGACTACCAATCAAGAAAGAAAAACCCAACCTGAACTAAATTATCTATCTTTGAATGATCCCCAATAACTGTATCTCTCCAACTGCATAAATAAAAAGATGGTATAATTAACACTCCCGCTGGACAGCTTCAAGTGCAAACTGATTTAGAAAATATGAAAAAAAAAAAACCTTATAAAGATCTGCAAAAACCATTACACGTCTCACCTCCCTGTCAATGCATGTATTTGCACCAATCTCCACATGGTTCCCAATCATAGCATTCAGCAACTGAGGAAAAAAACAAGATATCTAATTTAGGGTAGTCTATTGCTGATCCAAAACAGAACAATGATGCCAAAGAAGACAACATAAAGTTGACTTTGAGTCAAAAACTATAACATCACCAACTTGAGGTTTCTTCAACATGTCCCTTCTCATCCATGGAAAACCCAACCCTGTATGTAAACAATGTGGCAACTAATATCAGAACACACCAACAGATTTATTGTAAAAACCACATTTTCGGTTGCAAATAGTATTCAATTACCACAATAAGTAACACCTATGCTGAAGGGAGTGGAAAGTGAAGGAAAAAAATATTGGTATGTTGAAAGTTCAAAGCCCATATTAACACTGAAGATTAAGGTGTAAAATCTAGGAGCATATGCAGTAAGAGCTGATTAACAGACCAGCAACTAACGAACAAAAAAAATTTAATCTGTAGACTACAATGTGTATCAGTAACAACATGTATCAGGACTACATTGATAAATATCAAACCCATGTATTAAAAGTAACTAATCTGTATCAGTATCCGTAATAAGCAAGGAGACAAGTATCAGTTAATAAACAAGATTCCCATGATATTGATCCCTAAATAACTTTAGTGTCCATTACAATAAAATCCTATTTATGCAAGTACCCTTACACTTGTCACTTGGAATAAACAAATCAGGCTCATAATTATCAAGCCTTACCATCTTGACCAATGCAAACTCCATTGTGGATTACACATGAATTATCGATAGCGCAATTACTGATGCAACATTGTACCTGGCAAAATACAGTAGTTTTGGCAAAATCATATTAGTATAACTGTAAAATGGTTTATGAACATTACCTGTATGGATGTATGCATGCCACAATCCCACAGGTCTGTATGCTCTTGCATTCACACATACACACCCAAAAAGTGATGAATAACAATGATCAGGCGCTCAAGATTGCCAATAACAAGCTAATACATAAGCTACCAGTCAACCATCAATTACAGTCACCATTCATTCCCAATACAAAACAAATTATTCTGTCACAATTCCATGAGCTTTCAATTGGTGAATCCTAGATAGACTACACCTGGGCAGTCTATGGCCAGACAAAATGTCACTTATTAGAAAAAGTTCTATCTTGTAAGCAAGGGAAAAAGAAAAAGGAGAGGCAGAAAAAAAACCTAGTTCCAGAATAACACATCAACTGGCTAATTTGCAACATCTTCACTTTGTACATGTGAAGCCCAATTCTAGATTTATTTTCCAATATTTTATGCCAAAAAATGAATAAATGACAAAAAAGAACTTAAGAAGAAAAAAAGAAAAGGAAAAGTAGTATGTTGCTTAATATTTCCAGAGCACAATATAAAGAATTGTTTTGCTAGAAATATTTATTGAAAATGACGTCCCACCTACAGGAACTTTTCATAATATTTCAAAAAGGCATTGCTGTTAAGGAACTTAGCCTTAATGAACAAATATAATCTGTGACGACCTGTTTTTTTTTTTTTTTTTTTTTAAAACATACAAACGGATCTTCACAGTGGCACGACTACATGTCGCTCAGCCAACATATGGCAACATGCCCCATAACATGCACCTGATAATC